>JABFQM010000182.1:0-47450 GCA_022816865.1 Zelostemma sp. ZL-2020 | reverse complement strand
AGCGCCGCGCCTCGTATGCTTTCTTCTCGCTCTCGTGACGGGAGGATCTCATCTTCCGCTACGTCGAGTCGACTGATGTATAAATAAGGCCCGTATCGATCGAGATATCGGGTATTGATTTATTCCGACATCCGTTCGCGGCGAAGATGAAATATGAGCGACGCGACAAAAAGTTGACGTCAAAATATGGATGTCGCTCTCGGATGCGTGCGGATAGAGTCCTCCGGAAATGTTTTTTACGCTGTTTTTCTTGTTGTTTAGGATGGACTGACGCGGAACGACGATAGGATCCTTGCGACTTGTTTGAGCCTCTGCAAAGCTAGTGGCAAGGAACAAGGACATTCAGGTAATTTTTCGGATCCGGTTTTTATATTTTACGTGATTAGGTACTGGGGGAAACTATTAAAAAAATAGTTTCT
This sequence comes from Zelostemma sp. ZL-2020, assembly GCA_022816865.1. Lineage (NCBI taxonomy): Eukaryota > Metazoa > Arthropoda > Insecta > Hymenoptera > Platygastridae > Zelostemma > Zelostemma sp. ZL-2020. Next base: position 47,031 of record JABFQM010000182.1, on the reverse strand, counting down.
GATAAAACTAAAACGAAAAAAAATGGAATTTGATCCCGCAGATGAAGCCCAGCCGAGACGACTGAAACGCGACATCGTTTTGTTGACTGAGGACCGGAATTTGAGGGTGAAGGCGTTGGCGAGAGACGTGCCAGTTCGCGAGGTTCCGGATTTCGTGCATTGGGCCGAGCTTGGTTGACCCTGGAGATGGAGCTCGCGCGATGGGTCGACTCCTCGTCGCCTTGTTCGTCATCGTTAACAAGCCAAAACACCGCCACGTAAGTCCCATATTTCCGACTCCCAAAGTGGCGCCGCTAGCGACGATACCGTCGAAACCGACGGGCCCCGAAGAAAAAACTCATTGTATATTCCCATCAATTAATTTGTAAATCGCTCCGATCCTTTTTCAGTCGCCGTTTCAGGCCTCGAGCATTCGTTCTTAATTACTCTAATCGAGTTACCGTAATTGTAATTATATTTTTATAAACCTCTCTAAGTTCAACTCAAACTTGAGCCGTCAAGTTAATCGTTGTTTATCGATCCCGAATCAATGGCTTTTTTGTAGTAATAGGTCTTTCGCAGTTTCGTCGATTAAATCGTGGAATTTCGAAGTTTTAGTCGACTCTGATTTTCAGGCTTATCAAATGAGCGGGATTTTTGAAATATTTCTGTACATAGCGAAGGCGAGCCGATTTTTAACAATATTTTGTTCATTTTACATTGCATATATTTACAGCGCGTTGATTTGTACGACTCGAAAAATTATGAGATTTATATAAAGAGAGGATAAAGCAGATTATTATGTACGAGCGCAGATCGCAATAGCGAACGAGATAAATATCGAAAGTTTATCGTATATTCCTGTTGAAAAGAAGACTTTTCTACGATTCGAATAATTGGTTTTGTACAAACTGAAAAAGCGAAGCCTAAGTTCGATCGCATCGTTTAATTATTGGAAAATTAAGCCTCGTTTTTAATAAGAAAATGCCGTAATATCGTCATCGGCGAAATCATTGGTAATCGATGACGCACTTGGTAATTACGGTACATCGATATTCATGGTAATAGATTGATAATGGTTCCACGACGTGTCGGCGGGGAAGACGAGCGTAATAAAGTATAAGCGAGTGTACATTCACTTTGTATTTTTCTTACGCGGTTCTGATTATAGATATAAATATACGTATATCACCGTAGACGAATGTGGGCCGGAGCGCGATTTGTATCGTCAACGTATTGTTGTTACATATTCAACGTCGAATAAAAGAAAAAGGAAAAAACTAAACAATTAGCCCGTAAGTGAGTAAAACTTAAGGCGGTTCGGTGATAAAGTTTGTATAACGACAGGGACTATCGAATGTTCGGAAACATTCCTTCGGTTGCCGATCGGGGTGGGCATTTGCGGAGACTTTCCTCGCTGAAATCCGAGCTGTAGATGCGCATCGACGAAGCGGGAGGTGAGAAACGCACGAATTTCGTCTCCTCTTTGTCACCTTTTTAGCTCAATTTTTTCTATGAACCGCGAAGCGGGAACGAGCGTCAGTTTGTGTTCGAACGAGACTCGTCGTTTTTATTCTTAGGGGTGAGAAACGTTTCGAATTACCTTCGAGTGCGCCCAATCTAATGCAATTGATTGTCAAGTAGCCTTAATAGATCACCCGATAGAGTGTAAAACTGGCTCGTCGCTGCACGTTTAGTTCTCGCGATGAATGCCTTGCCGAAAAAGAGCGCGAATTCGCTTCGTTCGGCTCCTTTTTCGGGAAGCATTTTTTTACTATTAATGTAACTGTACCGGTTCATATAGTTGAAAAAAATATATTATGTATATAACTATGCGGCGATTATTCATTTCTCCTTTCCCGCGCTTTTTGGAAGTCGGAAAATCGCGTGAGAAAATTCTTCGCGGAGTCGCATGGGCAATAAATTAAAAACTTATCGTAAAAATGCATCCGAGTGTATTCCTATAACGTTCCTCGGCACGTTTCGTATCTTCATTCGTCTTCATTCGTCTTCATATAGATGACTCTAAATTACACCTCGTTCCACACACCCATGATTCCCTCGTAGTTCATCAGGCTTGAACCGTTAGAACGAGGAGCGTCCAGAAGCTGCGTTGAACCAGCCAAGTCGCTCGTTCCTTCGAGCAATTCCTGAAATTGCAATCAAGAGATCGAAGGGAATTCGATAAATCAATACGTGAAAAACTAAAACATCATTTCGATTCGAAAAATCGCTGTTTCGTTCAATTACCGGATGTACCAAAATGTGAAAATTAACATTACTGGAGTAAAGTGCATTTTTTGATTTTGGAACGCGTTTATGGAACGCATCTTTTCAGTAAAATTTTGAACATGATTTAATAAAACAAGTGAAAAATTAGGGGTTTGCTTAGACTCGAATACAACAGGCTGAAAATTTTTTCATGCACTCAAAATAACTTTTGATTTTTTTTTCCGGAAAGTTGTTGATTGGAAATTGCGAAAAAATTTGATAGTGTATTCCAGTAGCTGATAGAACATCTCTGAAAATAGAAATTTTGTAATTTATTTAACACGTGGATTTTGTTATGAAATAATTTATTTTAAATTTTGAAAAAATGTAGGGATATTCTTTGAGTACTAAAATATGCTCTCAATTTTTTTCAAACTTGTGAAACAATTATTTACCACAATATTCATGTGTAAATTTTTAAAAAAATTCGAATTTTGCTCTAATGTTAAAATTCTTATCATAAGTAGGAATAAAAATGTGAAAAAAATCAAGAGTGTATTTTAGTACTCGATTGACGTTCCTGAATTTTTTCAGATTTTCAAAACAATTATTTCATAACAAAATCCATTTGTTAATCAAAAAAAATCTTCACACTTTTTGTAGGTTAAAATGAATTAAAAAATCCAAAGAATTGATGCATCTTCATCAGTTATTTAAATGTTGTCCATTTTTCCGAAATATTTAATCAAAAACTTTCCGAGAAAAAAGAAATGTTAATTTATCCACAAAAAACACAGCGACTCTTTTTTCGGTAAAAAATCAAGTCTCAGTAGAAATGAATATTTTACAGGATCAAATTTGGTATAAAATATGTAATTTCCGTTGAAATCTATGAAAGTTTAAATTTCCCAAAAGCGCGATTGACGCTGTCGGCGACACTAAAGTCCTGCACCTTGCGTGGTTGCAAAGTGTGACAGATCGGTTGACACGGTAAATCCCATTACTCCGACAATCCTCGTTTGATGGCTTCCAAACACGAGGCAAAGTTCAGCAACGACAATCACGGGCTCCAGGGTCCTGCGACTTTTGTTCTTCTTTGCTTTCTTCCTTCTCTTCTTATTCCTCGGCGGCGACTTTTTCGAAGCGAACACTGCTGCTCATTGTTAACCGTTACAATGCCGTAGTTGCGCCGCCCGGCTAAGAACGCATTTCTCGTCGAGCCCCGTGTCCTATCGACGCTGCTGAAAGGCGGCACGCGTTGGAAGGCTCAACGCGAGCGATTCGGAATCTTGAATCCATTATCCCCATGGCCATTATTACCGATATTGCGGTTCTTGTCTCTCTTCCGTGATGAGCCGACGACGATTAAAGTATTGTGCCTTTTTTGGGGACATGACCCAAATCCTCGGAGACTTTTCCGCTTGGCGCATCGTATATTACGAAATCTTGCCTTTTCCAGACAACCCGTCGTAGCTCGACGTTACGCGCTCTTAAACGGGCTCGAGCTAATGGTCGAAATCACGGCCTTTTTACGTCCCGAGTCCGGTAACAACTTCCACTTTTACAATAATAAAAAGCGCGGCTTCGTAAAAATGGAAAGTGGAATTTTGTAAAGATAATTGATTCCGGTATGAAATAGAGCCGGGGGGGGGGGTGGGAGGGAGGGGAAATGAAAGATGAGATCGGCAGTGCATTGGTACGCCCTTTTCGAATAGTTAGCAGATATCTGGTCGTGGCTGCTCAACAGGGACAGCGACCACTTCACCGGAGCCATCTATTTTTAACCAACTAACCTTGAACTTGCTGCGAGTACTGCTGCCACTACTGCTGTAATCCGATCACCAATAAAGGGACTTATCTAATTCTGAGAAAGGCGATCGGCTCCCGGTTGGGTCGGCAGTCACGTTACGTGCATCTACGAGAGAGTATGTATCTACGTACAAGACACCGAGTACACGCAGGTCGTGCCTTATGTAGGCACAGCCCGTTAATACAAACCATTTAACAATCGCTGACATTTTCCAGTTACACTCTGTCATTATCATTCTCGCTTGGCGATATAATTGACTCCCGGCGAAAATGCCTTTTCCTTATTCCGCGCTCGAAAAAATCGATTACTTTCGCGATCTCTGGGTCTGTTCGCATTTTCAATCGCGAATGACATGATTTTCGAGGCTAAAAAGTCGACAGTTTACGCGCTCTCTGGGTCGGTTTGAATTTGACATTGTTGAATGACATTGTTTAACTGGAAAAACATGTTTTAACGTAGAGAAAATCGAGAACTTTCGCGGTCTTTGGGTCGAGTCAAGTTTTTGTTTGTTTTGGTACGTAAAAATATCTCGGGGGGTTTGTATCGAATGCGGAGCCACACAAAGTATTAGATGGGATCATAAATTCAGAGTCGGTGCACTTCGTTTCGGCCGGTTCTCCGTGTCCGGGAGCACGCGACTGCGGGGGTCGAAGTGGGACCACACAATCGCGCTCGTAACTCAGGCGTATTTTAATACGCGTCTTTTCGCATCGCTTTCTTTAACCTTGTTTTACTCTCAAGATTTCAGGGGAATCTATAAGGTAAGCTAATTTATTTCAAGTCAAAATCCATCTCAAAGAATTAAAACCATGAAACTTTTAATTCTTAGTTTTTCAGTGTACAAAACCGCGAAAGAAAAAAAACGGATAATAACTGCGCGCGCTTTATCGAAAAATGGCCACTGTTTAACGGCGTAAAGTTCATAAGTTGCAAAATTTAACGAGTCGGCAAAGAAACATTGACAGGGACGTAAATCACGTTAATTTTACAGCGCCAGGTACGAACAGAAGTAAGAAGCCGCAGAATGAGGATGCTGAATTAATATCAAGCACAAAACGCGGCGAGTGAATTTTTCGCGCGGGTCAATCGAACTGTGCCTGTTTGCTAATGGGACCACCCATAGACGATTCTCGCGTTATTAATGTTATTAGTTGTTCCGTCCTCGAGGAGCAGAACGTGCCGAGCTTAACGGTACCTTAACCGCGAGGTGAGTGGAGCTCGCGAAAGAGCGCGGGACGAGCATTCAGGATATCCCTAATGTGACGAAAGACATACGGATACTTTGGGCCGTATATTGTTTCAGCGTCTGCGTTACAGCGAATCAGATAAAATGCAATCCTGTAATAGTTGCACAATGAACTTCGCGTAACGTACGGCTTTCCAAATTTGTTCGACGTCAACCGGCGAATATATCATCGCCGTTTTTCTCCGATTCAATGCTCGTCCCGAGCACAATGCGGGCATAAATATATTTGGCAACCGGTCTTTTTTACAATCCGGAGGTTTTAGTATCGGAAATACATTTTCAATCGCGAACAGTTAGAAACGGGTAAAAAGCCGTTGATAAAAAGGAAATGAAAAGATGCAGGAGACCTGAATGTTATCTAAGAAAACTTGATTATACAAATGTAAACAGAGCTTCTTTTACGGTAATCCTTTTTTATTTGAAACTAGTCGGGTTGTTCTTTTCGTTTGAAATTTAGAAATCTCGTATCTATTTTGTAATAATCTTTAAGATAAAAACTTTGTAAGAAAATTCGTGTTTAGATCTTGAGAAGAAGCTAAATTGTTCATTCTTTATTCAAATCGAAAGGAAAATCGAAGAATTAATGGAGTCGAGTCGGAAGCAAGTAAATTTTTATCGATGTAAATTTATGCGAGTCGAAACGTCCGAACGTAACCACGCGAAGAAGACTTCAGGTGGCAAAAACTGCTCCACAAAACGCGTCATTATCCTCCTTTGTGCTTTTTGGCGTCGGAATTTGCATGATTGATGGGTGCCTGGAGCTGCGTCCACGAGGGCAGTCTGAAAAATGCATCTTTTGTCCGCGGTAAAAGCAGGCTAAAGTCAGCCCGGCTCATTGCCACGAGCGCTCTCGACCCCATTCGTGATATCGGAATCGAGGGCCCGATCGCGGGATTCACGAACTGCATCTCGAGTTTATCCCGAGGCGAGCGCAGCTACTCTTTTATACCGATGCAAAGGTTACGGTTTAACAATGGTAATGCGAGTAGCGAAGGCGGTGACAAAATTGAATCCGAGTCGAAAGGAAGAATCGCTGAACGGTTCACGGCTCATGATTTCGCCATGTTGATAAATCAATCTTGAAAACTTGTCGAGTGAAATCGATCGGGGAAAGATTGATGCTCGGAAATGGAAAGCACGAAATATCTTGTTCAAAGAGTCATGTTGGAGTCGCTTCGGAACATTAATTCACCGAGCGTTCAACTGACGAGTGAGAATAAATGATGTGTATAAATTACTACTTTCCGTTCTTGCATCGCTGCAGTCTATCATTTGTTCAGAAACTTGACTATACTTAAATATAGCTACAATGTCGCGAACACGCAACTTCGATTGGGTAAAAACTATATTTAATGTCTCTTAAATGAAGCATCTTTCAATGAAAAAAGGTTGGAAAATAAAAACTAATTTCATCACTTTCATCTGGGAAATCAGAAAAAAAAATCTAAGAAATGGAAGAAACGCGAGTGGTATTTTTAGATTCTCCCGTTGAACAGTTACGTCCCACATTTTTGATAATAAATTTTCATAATAGTTATGTAATTCCACGGAAAACAAAGATCGGATCTGTAAAAATAATAATAATAATTGTTATTGCGGTCGTAAATTATGCAGGATTTTTCGATCTTGATCGCGCATAATCGAGCGACCAAAAATGTCGAACATTTGTGTAATGACAGATTTATATGACACTGAAAGTGATTTTTTACGCGGTATCAGCAATCAGCAAGGACGCGAATAATCTTTGAAAACCTCGCGAATAAATAACTCATATCCTGTTGGGTTTTTACGTCCAAGTATTTCTTTGTTTCTCCACTAGAGAATGTTCCAATTTCCCAACTTCCTAATCGATGTAATTTCGAATTGTCAATCCGTTCCATTCCGTTTTACATCGAAAACACAAATTCGATTATCCCGAACAGCGATTCATTAGGGTCGCGTGCTACTCTGAAAATCCCGATACGCTCGACGCTGAATTTTGCATATTTCAACGCGCATTCGTTCCTTCGATTTCTTATTTTTTCCGCTGCGGAATGAAGGTCGATGACGCGAAATAAAAACGCAAGCGACAACACAAAGAAGAAAAGGACACGGCAAAGTCAGGGCTTGTTACGTACGTTGGTTCTTCGACACCTCCTGACCCATTACCGTTAATGGCTACCATTAACGAAGCCAATCAGTCCCCGCGCGGGTCAACGGCTCCGCCGACTTCTTTCACGGCCCTAGCTCTCGATCTACTCTCTTGTTTCGCGGCAAAACGTGCCTCACAAGGCGCGCGAGTGCCAGCGTCGTTTTGTCTTTCTTGCGTAAGTCCGCGATGCAACGTAGACGCGGCTACCTTTTCAGCGTCGTCATTTCCGCCAGCCATAACTTACCCTCGCGCAATTATCGTGTTCCTGTTTCACCGAGAGCGATCGGAATAAAGGTACGCCTCGCGCAACTACTCCTGTGCCCATTAAGCTTGCACCAGCCTTGTACGATCATCTCCCCTCTCGCGGTTCTCGTTTCACGATCAAAATTAGATCGCGCTCTCGCGCCGTGAAAAACGAGGAGTTCGATGATGGCTAATGTTTCCGATACATCCTTTTTTTAAGAAGATAAAAACGCTTTTCTCGCGCGAAACGCGACTTTTTTCCCTCGATTAATGAAATTCTTATTACGCGTCGAGTCAAGATCCGGGGCATTTATCGGAATAGCGTAATCCTCGCTGCGTTTTAAAGGGTTGCTGAAACTATCGCGTTCTTCTAAGTGAATTATTTTATTCGGACTGATCTTGTAATTGAGTGCAAATAATCCGATATGAATAAACATGGTTTCGAATAAATTGCGATGCGCTGATCAACGATCTATTAACATAATCCGCGAGCGGCGGGTTAATTTCCGTGAGAAAATGCAAATGCCCGTGAGACGGGGCATTCGGCGCGTACAACGAGGCCGAAAAAGAGCGATCGGTGCACCGTTAATTCCGTATTTATTAACGTTTTAATTGCGCCGGTTTCGGGCATAAATAGACGCGCCAAAATCGCTCGTTCCCGCGTAACTGTACGTGCAAGCACTACTGGGATTCTTTTTTCCGTGGGAGCCTTCGTTTCGATAAATCCGGCGGACTCGCATTCATTTCCCAGAGGCTTTTTTTTATTTATCGCCTGCCTGACACGAAAATGGTTTCACGCCGACGCTTTTTGCCACTGTATGCAAATACACGCCGTATTTCCCTAATCAAGAATCACGACGGCACTATATTACCTGCGTGTTTTATTTCTTCTGCGCGGAAAAGAAACAAAGCTTCATGGTGGCATCTAAATTTGGGCTTTTCATACGGTGACGACTTTAATTTGTGTGAAAGTTCGGTATTTAGTTGATTAATTGAATGAATGATTAGTTGATCAATGTCTGAAAACGTGGGAAAGAAGTTAATGTGGGAGTATACAATTTAATTTGAAGCATAATTAAATTCAATGTTTATTGATGAGAACCATTTTTTCTTACGAAATGAAATGAAATGATTAATGAAATTTAATTGTTCAAGAATTTCTTTTGATTTTGAGAAATATTAGTTACATATTTTGATTTTTAATAGAAACCGAGAAATAATATAAAAAAGTACAGAAAAATTACGTAATTTCTCTGTTTCGGTTCTTTGGAATAGCATCAATTGAACTGACTCCAAATTGTGTTTCTCTCCGCGTCGAATTTTTTGCCCGGTTCCAACTGTCGCCCGTGATTAATTATTTTGTAGTGTCTAATTAATGTTGGATCGTTAAGTCGCAATCGGCGCACCAGATCGGACCCCGCTCTCGAAACTCGCGGAGAAACATATTTGCGATTGTTATCTCAATCGCAACGCTGAACTTCGAATGTCGATCGTAAGCCGAACATCGTGTAATATTTCATGTGTGTTCATACGCAACGACCTCGTTACTCAAGTACAAATTGAGTCTCGAAAATGCATCAAAATTAAACGCTTCAAACATGAGAAATCTCCGGGAATGAGACCGAACGAAAATAGCGTTCGAAATTTTATCATTCAAATAAAAAATATTCAAAAAGAAGACTGATTAACCCGGTGAGAAAATTCGTCACGGTTTTTTTGTTTTTTTTTCTAAAAATTCTTTTGGTTTCGGTTTTGTTTCTAATTCCAGGACAAATCTTTTATGAAACCAACGAATTTCAGCCTCGGAACGTAACGTTCGGGAGCAAAAAAAAGTGTTCGGTTCGGTATAGAGCCTTCGGCTCTAACGAGTTTTCCCGGGAATTTCCTGAGAATGCATTCCTCATTCGTATCCCCAAGAAAGGTACACGTTCGGCCGCGCCGCAGAAATCTCGATCCTCAATCGACGTGCGTACGGTAAAAGACCCGCGGAAGATCAGGTTGCCATAACGAGAGATTCGATTGTCAACGGGTGACTGCAGGTACCTGCATTGGCTTCTCGTATGGCCAGTTAATTATACGGCGTGTCGATCGGGAAAACGGTTCTCGCCACGAGATCGTGCCAGGACAAGCCACCGCGCCGTTTCAATGCCCGCAAAATTTATTAGCGAGCCTATCTAATATCTCCGGTACGACGATTAGCAGCAATTTTTTCAAGCAACGCGCGAGCTTTCGCGACGCCTGAAATTTCAATCCGTTGCAAATTTTAACGAAAAAGGAACGTCGACCCCGCGGAATCGGATAAATAGAGATCGTTATATTTCAATTTAATCGGGATCGGAGTCGTATAATCGCACCGGGAAAATACGGTAAGGATATGGGGAATAATAAATCGGTAAAAAAGGGCAATGGAAAAGGCGATCGGCAGCGAGATCCGCCATTGTTAAAGATCGCCATCGATCGAGCACGACGGATCAGCGACGCGGCTTGAATACGATCTCTCGGCTCCGCGGATGAATCGATGCGATTTCGATGGCGATCGATACTCGGAAAAGTGAACTCCCCTTGTACGAGATAAATCTCGCGCAGGAAAGGGGCCGTAAGAGAAGGCCTCGCGAGCCTGCGCCTCGCGTTTTATAATACATTTTATTTTATAATGAACCAACGGAGGAAATATATATCGCGCAACAAACGCTCTGTACTTCCGGCGAGCCATGATCGGCAAAAAAAACGAGAGAATTAAAGAAAGAATCGTTCGTCGAATTACGGGAAACGATTTCGTTCGATGAATAAAACATTCGTTTAAAAGCTCCCGGGGGCTTTCGGATTAATCATATTCTAGAATACACCGGGTAGCTCATGCATTATTTAAGTATTTTTCTCTTAATTGCGATTATGACAATCTTTGCCCGATTAATTGGCTAAAACAAACAATAATAACGGCGTTTTTAATTCATCAAGCTTGCCCGGTTCGTTTGCATTCGAACGTGCCTGAAAGTCCGCGCGCAGAACGCACGTACGCGTTTCTGTGGGGGTGTTCGGAGTCGTTACGTGACGCGGACACGAGCTGCAGATTAAAACAGTTGCGTGTAACCGGTATCGCTCTCGGTGCTTCCCAGGCGAGGTCGCCGCGAGAGAAAAGTGAGATACACTTTTATTTATTTTATTCCCAGCTGCTGAGGCGAGTAAACCACACTGCCGTTTCCGGCCTACTCTGCTTATCTCCTATAACGGCACATTTCTCCCTCCCCCCCCCTTTTCTACTTTTCCCTCCGCGTCCCTCTTTCTCGCCTAACGATCCGCGCGATTAGTTTGTAGGCCAATCAACGGGGACTTTGGAAGGAAAAAAAAATCGACGACAACGCGCTCCGCGAATGAAAATGTCGCTTCGAAATGCATCGCGCTGTCAATTAAAAGCCTACGAATTTCGAAGCGTTTTGCTCTTTCCGGAAAAAAGGCGCGACGCGTGATTTATTTGCACTTCGTACTTATTGACCGGGAGAGAAAAAAAATACGGGGGAACATTGTGCCTGGCATTTCTTAGCAGGAAGAAAGCCTCGCGGCTGGCGCGATGCCAGGCGGGGATATATGTTAATTGATCGTTAAGTAATCGTTCGGAAGCAAGGTGTACAATAAACAAACGATTGTCAACCGTTACCTCCGCCGTAAATCATTCGATAGAGATGACTTGAGTCGATAAATAAAAATTGCGATTACATTTTCGAGCTTTTCAGCTCGCGATTCGATTAACTCGTTCTTAATGAAAACGAGTGTACTTGACGCTTCGTCCGGTCGTTGATGATACCGTAAAATACGTCATTTCCGAAAGTGACGTCGAACGAGCGAGAAAAAGCGCCGACTTTGATCTTTTGAACTTTCCCCGCGACGCCTTTTAGAGTTCATCGATCCTTTTCCGCGGGGGAAAAAAAATGAATCGATTTTCGTTAATCGAATCAAGAAAAGAATTAGCCGAGGATTACATCGAAGAACAATGAATTAGCCGATACGATAAGGCGTATAAGGCAGAACGGGTCGCCCACGCGGTATCTTAACTCGGCGCGAAGCAACATCTAAGTTTGCTCGAGTGCGAATCGAAACAAAGTAATCCTGCCTTGAAACTCGTTTTGTTTACGCGCCATTGATCGCGTCGCTCGTAATTAAGGCACTTCGTCTTCAAACTTTCTACGAGGCTTTTGATCGATTTTACATGTTTTTAATGATAACCGTGATAAGAGGTAACGGCGGCGATAAATAACGCTCAACAATGAAAATTAATAGGCAACCAGGACGGAATAATGAGCGCGCAATCAGCGATGCTAATCTCCAGTGTGACATTTCCATTTTGAGAATACGATCAAGGCATTTTCGAGTAAATTGCAGGCCGAGCTCCCACGGTTCGAATGGCAAATTGGACCGCTCGCGAGGCCGTTCGTAAGATCCCCGTATGGACCAAGCGCTAATGCGGGATTAATCTCGGCACGAGTCGCTCGATCCTTGGCGCGAAACCTCGCGGATCCATAAATTTGCCCGGTCGCTTCTTCGCGCGACGCCATATTTATCAACGCGATTGCGCAACTATCGCGAGCTTATGTTTTTCGTCAGAATTCCTCACGGATTCGACTCGGGGGAGGGATTGGATTACTCAATTTTCGTAAAAAAGAGGAACCAAAACAAACAGATAAATTGTGTTTTTACACGTTAAAGGCATAATTTATATCGGTAGAGGGTAATTTTCTCCGCGCGACCCTGAATTTTGAAAGCCGCGTTCATATTAATCGCGGATTACCGCTTTTTTCATCTCTTTGTACAAGAATATTGTCCTCGCAGGTGCGCGCGATCAGCTAGATTTATCGCGAATTCGATCGCTCGTGTGACTCGGGAGCGATGGTATGACGCCACGGCCTATTCAGCGAGGCGCAAAACACCGCGAAACACTGTTTCGCCTCGCATTTGAATATTTTTCTCCGGCCATCGTTGATAATAATAACGGTACGTGGAGTACGACCGAGTCGGATGTAACGACGCGTGCGTTTGTTCGTCTGTGTCGTTGTAATCGTCGCTCTTATACCTACTTTCTATCAGCAATTACACGCTTGAACGAACATTCTCGAATTTTATTTCATCCTTTTTGGATCTCCATTTGCAGCATTTTCCGAAATTTGTGCCAGCATTGGCATACATTTTTGCACGTTTCGTAATGTTTATAAATTCAACCTTTTCAAATTCGAATTTAATTTGTGCAATGATAACGGAATATCTTGGAACAAAAAGATCTTTTCATTATGTTTGCAAATTCGTTGATGAAAGGGTTAATGAAGAATTTTAAAAATGATTTAATCGAATTTACAAGTAATTATTATAACGTTTAATTAACATAATACTACATGTAAGTAACTCATCCATCTAGTAATTTCAGCGCAATAAAATTTGCATTTAATAATAACAAATCGCCGTTGAATAAAGCAAAAAATCCGCGTTCCCATTTGTCAATGGTTCTGCTGCTATCTAATTCCATGTTTTCGACACAAAAATTACTCCGGATTTATTTGCAAAATAAGTTTCGCATTTCCTCGTCCATAAAAAACATACATTCGATTAAAGAAACGAGAAACCCTCAATTAATCCCGCGCGACGTTTAATTTATCAGCTTTGTTTTTCCAACTGAAAATTCGCTTTTGAAATACATTTAATTATCCCATCAATCTTTTATTAAAACAACGCAACAAATTCTAGCTGAGGAATGAAAAAACAGCGTCTGTCGGCGAGGGAATCGTCGTTAGCGCCGTGACTGAAAGGATTCCGTGTCAATAGAATCGTGAAATATCTCCCTACAAATTGCCGCGACGCTTATCGCGGTACCGTTTTACTTTTAACCGCAGCGAACAAAATAAAATGATAGAAATTATGTAAATACGAAATTGTACGAGCGTTCATACACGTTATAATTCATTGCCACCGCGATTAAAAACGATTCAAATTAATTGATGCTTCCCCGACTTAATCATACGGTGCGCCACGAGAATCGCTTCGAGATCGGGCGTATCCTTCGTCTCACCATTGTACTGTAATCGCGCGACGTTATTAACACAGATTCTAAAGCATAAATTCCGAGTCTTCCTCGGAGCTTTGATTTTCGCGCGGAACGATCGAAAATTGTGTTGAAAAATCCCCGCGCTAAATGACGAAAGACATCTGAGGTCGCGCCGGCGATTATCACCCGAGTGACATCACTCGCCGTGACCTCCGACCTCCTCCACGGCTGCGGCTATAATTCTACGCGACTGAAATGTCACAAGCTGATATTGACTTTTATTGTAGTCGCAATTTAATTTATCGCAGTTTAATACGAGTCGTTGTCAACTTATTCTGTCATTTTTATCACGTCGAGTTTTTTGACGTGCATATTAAATTCTGCAGGGTGACGCTTCTTTCAATTTCGCGGGGAATCGAGCGTGAAACGTTTCGTATATTGCCCGGGCATTTTTCATCGATTTCCTTTTTTCATCGTCGAATAAGGAGCGCGCGATCATGCATGAACGCGTTCTCGCTAAAGACCCTTTTTTCCGGCTTCTCTTTCACGACGGATGGGCTTTTCCCACCTGCAAACTGTAACGTCGAGAATAATTGATCGACGGATCGATTAGTCTTTGGATTGAAATTAAATTGATAGCCACGTGTGCCTTTGAGAAAAAAGACAAAGAGGCAAAAAGGTGAAAAACAAATGTTCCCTTTTTCCCACACCCGCCGTGAGAGAAAAAAGGAACCGGAAAAAACGTGGAATGTGTAAATTCCGTTTTTAGATTTACGAGCATTTTTTCCGAAGGTTTTTTTTTTTCAAAAGATATTTTAGTTGCTCGGTCAATGAAATTCTTTTTATAACGCACTAAAACTAATGTTTTAAACATTACTTGTTTCGATCTTTTTTTTTTTTCATTTCGAAGATGATCGTTTAGTAACGACAAAAAATTCTGCGTCATCGGCTCATTAATAGACTGCTGTTGCTGGTGAGAATTATCGCGAGTCATTGAATTTTAGGCCCGCTAACAATGCGTAATCGGGAAAGAAAAACAGCAGGATAAATTCCATTAGGTTTTATCACGCGGCGTAATTGAGTTCCTTATCGTCCAATTCGCAATGAATGACTTCATCGCCCGAGCGAGAGAAGATTTATTTTTCTTTCATTAGAACAATTCCGTGTAATGAAGTAATTAGCAACATCCAAGTTGCATCATTTGAAAAAATAAAGGATTCCGGTATGATTTATAGCGCGGGATGTATTGAGTAAAAACGAGCGTGATCGGTAGGAAACATGGAAAAGCGACGGATGCTGCGAATTAATTACAAAAAAGTGCCGACAAAAAAGGAAATTAACAAACGAATAACATATTCAAACAATCCATTGTTCTCGCGAGTTGATATAATGGATCAAGTTTCACTGGAAAAGGCATTTATTGGCTATCTGATGAATAGCATCTCGCAGCCACTCGATTGGCTCATGCATCGTTAATTGTGTAGTCACTCATTATCTATTTTTATCTCGCGACTTTTATCCTCCTCGAGGGAAAAAAAAACGCCGCTAAATCAGTGACGAGTTCGAGCAGCGCGGTCGCTACCACGTTTTCTCCTTTGCATCCTTGCAAGGACGCTTTGCACAAGTTGTCGTAATTGCGCTCGCTTAATAGCGCGTAATCATCATCGACGATTGCGGCATTCAACGTTTTATTGCGACAGGCGACTCGCATTGTCCCGAGCCCTCGTATTTCCCGCTCTCGCCGGCTCGAAACGAGGGAGTGAGAAAACGCTGAAAAATTGTATCGCTTAATTCGAGCGTTTGTCAAGACACCGTTGACCAAGGACGCTCTTGCGCATCTTTGCAATTGACACATTCGCCTTCGTTTATTCGGCCGAAGTAAGCGTTTTTTTTCGGGGGGATAATTGATGTCGCGTTGAGAAATTCATGCGCGATCTCAAAAACTGTGACGCGCGAGTTTCAGTCTTGCGCAATTCATTTTGTAACCTCGACGAATTGAAATTCGGAACAAATTTGATTTATTGCCTTCACTCGTTGAACTTTGCGCGATTATTTGTATGGGATTATTGCGTAATTTCGGTGCTTGAATCATTTGTTTTAATTTGGTTCGAAAAATTGAAAAAGGATCCAAAAAATCACTGAACTTGAAGGTATTTTTTTCGATGGAAAAAATACGTGAACAGCAAAAATAGTTGAAAATAAAATTGGCAGACTCATTGTTTGTGCAGGATTATTGCGCGATTTCTCTGGTAGAAAGTGATCGTCGCTCAAAAAAAGAGAACGAACGCAATATTTGTCATGTCGAGAAGCTAGAAATCACGTCATGTTAAAAATAAATCAAAATCAGAGATGAAAATGAACCGCATTGTCCTTAACATCGAACCGAAAGTTCGTTCCAATTAAAACGAGCGCGAATTTTTTCGTGCCAAAAATTCTGTCGAAACGCGGCTCCCGGACAAATGACTCGAGAGTAATTTCGATAAGTCTCCCGAGTTATTACACAAGCGATTTATGTAGTCGATAATCCCGGCAGCAAAACCAGGTCTTAACGTCGACGCGGCCCTGTTTGCGCATTAAACACGGCGTTACGTACTCCGAAAAGTAATCCTTTCAACCGAGAGTGCCAGCCACTTTGCGTGGCCAATCAAAAAGATTTTTTGCGCGTACTAATTTCGCAATCCTCTTAAGAACGAGCCCCGAAAATCGCGACCTCCGCACTTTAAACAAACAATGTAATCACAGTATTTGCAAAGATTGTTTGCTTAGAATTTTTGACACGAACCAAATTCAATTTTCATCTTTTTTTGTCTCCAAATTTCGAATTCGTTGCGTCACGGGCAAAATGACCGAGGCAAAATCGTGTGCAATGTGTAACGGCAAAGCGGGACGTTTCGATTTCAGATCTGTCGTATGAGTCATAGCGTTCAATTGTTCCAGCATCGTCGGCGATCTTTCCCATGGAGGTTCATCGTTACGGTACCTTTATCATTTTTCACCCCACCGCTATTACCATCTGCTATCGCGATTCACTCTGCCCTTTCCGGTTGCATGCTCGCCGACACTTCAGCTGAATCCAATAATTCGCCGAGCTCGACACCTTCGGGCCCTCCAAAGCCCTGCCCGTGACAGCGTTCCGTTGCTTTCGTTACGTAAAACGCCGATTCACGATCACGAATTCTGATTTACGCTTTTCATTTTTCCCGAAAGGCAATTTCGCATTTCGCGGACGAAAGGAGAAGCAAGTTGGGTAATTTTTTCGAGCATCTTGGTTGCAAAAAAATTCACGCAATTATACGGAGATCGTCGACGAAACGGCAGCGTCTATAATTAAAATTGAGCGGCTAATAATAAACAATTTGTCTTTAATGCTCGAGAGAAGTCGAGAGGAACGCCGGCTGAGCGAGTCGGCCGATACCACTGCGTGACTACTCGGGCTGACGTCTGACAGAAAAGTCCGTCACTACTTTGTAGCTCGAGTCCGTGCAACCTCCTTTGCATAATGACTCGGCTCATCGAATATAATTACTTCGAGTTAAACAACTCGGCGCAATTTCCTACCCGCTTAAACAAATCGTTTATAATTAATGACATTCGTATCATCGAGTCGTTAGGTTTACCCACACAAATTATTGGAAAATTCGCTGCAATTAAATGTTTTGTCGTAATTATATTGTTGGGCTCGGAAATGTTAATTGAACTATTTGGAAAATTTTATGCGTCTTCGAAACGCTCCGCCGTATTCATTAGGAAAAGACTGGGCACGAAGTTTTATTGTTCGAATGAAAATCACGGCGGCGTTATGAAATCTGATGAGGAAGTATAATGTATAATTCAATAAATCTCGCGAGAGTCATATTTTACGAGCTTGGCAATACATCGTCCCCGATAACACGGTCGCTGCTATCGAGTTCTTATCTCCCCCTCATTCTTATCCCCGTTTTACGCGTACTTGTTTTATTTTTTACGATACGAGCTCTTCCTTTTCGTTAATTGTCCACGAGGCTTTTTGATCGATGCTTTTCATTCAGCACCTCGAACACCTCGCGTAGGCGCATTGAATATTGTAATCGCGCCGTGAACGAACTCGACAAGACACTCCATCAAAACGACGTTTTCTACGTCTTCTTCATCGCGAAACCGGATCGTTTTTCGAGTGACTGTAATTACGGTGAGCAAACTATTTGGCTTCATCGGCTTTACAATGTTTTTCCGAGTACTCGAGTGCGAATTTTTCCGCGGCGTTAACGATCGGTGCGTTATGATGGAATAATTAAGTACTTCCTCGATGCTGGATGTAATTAGTACTTACCGGTTCGAGTAATAAGGTAGTTTTATACAATATTATAGGTCTATTTATAGATAATTAAAAACCATGCGTAGCAATAACGAGCGTGTTTTTGAATTTTCAGCCGAGTAAAGTGAAAAACGAAAGGAAGGAAATTGATACGCGCCTTCCTCGGGGAGCATAATGCCAATTAAAGACCGGCGTTATGCAATTAAAATGTGAATATTTTATCAAATCCAAGACTTGGGAAAATGGTTTTTATCGGATAAAGAATTTGTTGGCGATTTGTACCGTTGGATTCCAGCAATAACTCAATATTTAGTTTTGATAAACTTTATTGACTTCATTCCGAACATGAGTAAAGTACGGGAATCGGAGAATTCTCTCTTTCTGCATCTTAATCTATTGCGCTCATGTTTATGTTATCGGGAATCGAGTGATGGGGTTGGAGAATTCGGCAGTAAGATTTTCGGTGCATATCTAGAGTAAATGATAGTTACTGGGAGATCTGGAACGTGTGTTGATAATGTTTGTATTTTTAGAAAAGTTTTATCTAGAGAGGAACTTAAAGCCAAGTAAATTCTATAGATATGAATTTAAATTTAGACCACGGCTATTCAAATATTGTAAGAACTAAGGTAGATGTCCCAGTAATGGACCACCTAAGCAAAAATTCGAAATGCAACCGCTGATTTCTAACTTCTTTTTGCAAACAACGCAGAATTCTGTTACGAACAAGATGCATTTTTTGTTTTTGTACAGCCCACGCATTTGGCTCATCAATTTTACTACCTTCCCCAGCTCTTTCCACAAAGATATCCTACAATCCACTGCATCTTCCAAGATCCAAAACAAGGTCCTTCGTGCCGGATAATCCAACCCAACCTTACTAAACAATAAAGTTTCTAGTCTACGATAAAATTTTATTTTCTCCGTGCAATCGTGAAAGCCTGTAAACATTTCGTTTCAAAGTTTAGTCACATTTCAACCCCGTACGGACAAACCGTTGCCAAAACTCGAGATGGGACCTAGAAAACGTCGAAATGGGAGGATTTTCGATGTGAAGCGAATCGCGCCAATAAAGGATGAAGAGGCACGATTGTAAATTCTTCGGGTGAGTAGTAGCGGCTACTCGCTGACGCGAGGGCTTCTCTCGTTCTTTGCCTTTGTAGCGTTGCTCGGCCGGAAGAGACCAGATCGCAGATAAAGGCAATCTACAACCTAACCAAACAGTAAACACCGCACGGCGGAGTCTGGATACTGCTCGACGTTGAACCTGCATACCGATGAGTGATGAAGGGGAGGGGGCGCGAGGGGCGTAGTTGGACGAGAAAAAAAAAAATCGTACAAGAAAAACGATCGACTCGTTGATGGCTTTTCTCCGCTCGATCGGCATCTTCCGCCGAGGTACAATGGTTCAATTATCCGGACGCGACTTATAATCGTTCCGTATTGTTGGCCTCCTTCGGCAAAAGTTCTCATCTCGCGACGCCGGGATCGTTCATCCGGAAAATAATTTCTCACTTTTTCCCTCGTTTTCGATTTCAATATCCTGCACTTTTCCCGAGGCTTTCGGAAAAAATTCGGCATCACTGTAATTCGAGACGCGAGTCAATCAGCTTTTTCGCATCCTTCCATTACGACTCCTAAGCGGCCTGTTATTACAGCGAAATTTCAATTGTCCAAACGATGTAATTGACTGTTGCGCACCGGGCTCCGGCCTTGGCCGCGAACGGATCATTGCAAATTGCGCGAGTGATAGCGCTGCGGGGCGCGCAATTTCGAAATTAGCGCACTCCTCAATGGAATTTTGATAAAAGCGAGAGAATGCCCGCGAATAAATGTCAGCTCGCGAATCCCGCGGCCTTATAAGGAGGCGTTTAATATTAAATTTATAACACGCCAATCACGAGCTCCGCTTTGCAGAGCATAAAAGTCGCGTTAGAATTTAATGCACGAATGTTTTTCTGATCGAACGCTCGTCGCGGCTTATTTATTATTATACCCTAATAATGCTGATGATACGAATTACGGAAAATGAGCTCGATATCGTTAGTCATCTTGTTATCTGTAGCAGCTTCTCCCTTCCCCTCCCACATCCATTTACGGATATAAAAAGCCCGAGCGGCAGATTGTCGCGCGTGATCGAGAATTATTGGAGTACGTGTAACGCCGCGCTCACGACACGCAAACCGCTCTTTACGATCTGCCAAGATCTCGTCCGGTTGCCGGCAATTACGATCGGCGCTCATCCGGAATCGATTACCCTGCCAATTTTTGCGGGTTATTCGATACCGGCCACTTGTAATAAATAACTTTTTTCTCGTAAATTACCCTTAGAGAAGTTCGGCCTCGAATTTCGCGGGACGGAGGAATCGCTTAATCGTCCGTAATGACGGCCTTCGCGTCGATTGTTGTCAAACTTTAATGCTACGGTTTAACGAAGCACGATTGAAAAAAAATTGATGCACGATCTTGCACGACCACTTTTTACATCAAACAACAGACTGCCTCGTTTCAGATATTTTCCGATTCATCCGTCTCGAAGGACCCGGAACGTTCGCTCCGATTTTCCGGGATTTCCAGGCTTCTACGTTGTTTTTCTCACCGGGAAGGATGGATATGGAGATTTACGTATGGGACTTCGCGTGTAGGTCCCGTTAAAGTTCCAGTTCGTTATGTGTCCGGTGCTCTTCGTAATGAACTCCCGAAGATAGTGATTGCTAATAGGGGAGCAACGTACCTGCACGCGGTATGCGACGTATGCATCGAACGAAGGTTCACTTTCGAGCGGCTTCCTTCGCTCGGACTTCCCTTTCCTTGAACAATGAGCATTCCCGGTCCTTGCTGCAATTAGCCGGGAATTCGCGGGTCGTAACAAAGAATTTTAGCAACCGCCAGCCCAAAATTTGTCCGCCTCTTTTTTGAATTCTGCATTTCTTACTTCCGAAATTGCTCTGAAAGATTCGAAAGAATATAATGTAAAACAAACAAATAAACTGCTTTTATCGCGTTAATTTTTCACCGAATTAGGATCAAGTTTACGGACGAGAGAGATATAGAGGGAAAAGGAATAACGAGTCACTCGTAAAAGCGAAGCTTTTCCGTGAGGGCGGAGAAGTTTAATTATCAGTGGTTTGGCGCGATACCGAAGCTTACGGTTAATTAAAGTTTATCGCAGTGGCCTCGTAAATAACGCTAACTCGGACCGGCTTGCGCAGATCGATTGCTCGCCGAATCGTTGTCCATGTTACGAATCATGATATTCCCAAAACCTCGCTCTTTAACATTTGGAACAATATATGTCAATAGCGTAAATTTTAGTTTGTATTATAACTCATCGAAACAGCAAGAGCGAGCACGTAAATTCATCATCGCGACGTTATCCGCAGTGATGACATTATTTATGCATTCGCGTATTATTCGTGACGGTAATGATGATCGTAATCATTTGTATGTACCTTATGACACAGACAATTTTTCTGTATATTCTCATGTAATAGTAGAAAGATTACGCCGAGAAAATATTGAGCCGAGTAAAGGATTCCTTTACGCTAATACGGGTACTTAAGTTTTCTTCGCTTTTATCGTCAATGGAGACAATTACAAAAATCGTGTGTAATATTTTACGCGAGTTTTTTCCATCGATTAATTATTTTTGTAATCGTGGTGATAACATTCATATTTATAAAATGACGTATCAAATAGACCCAGCTCGGAAAGAAAAAATCATAATTACGAAACAATGTACGTGTTCTTTGCTTGATTCTACATTAACTGTCCAAAATTTCGCTTTCATGAAAGGGAAATGTACAAATCTGTTCGTTCTATACGATAAGGCGTTAATTCAGAGCAGTTTCCAACAAAAGCCTCATCAAGATACCCGCGAGGAGTACGATCGAGCAGAATGTTACTTCTGTAGAACATGATCGAAGCCCGGAGAACACATCAACAAAGTGTTTCTCTATCGCTGCTGGCGGAGTCAAGAAGCTCGCGTCAATTTAAGATTCTCGGTAGCGGCATCGGGAAGCAATCTGATCCTGGGACAACGGTTCGGAAGCATCGGTCGACAGTAAAATATCAGCAGGTACCACTCACTATGGCCATGATAGCATCACAGGGGCAGGTAGGTTGCTCGGGTCGGTACCGATACTAGTACCTTGGGGTACTGTTAACCGCGATGAATGATAACCGGATCGCGATATGCACCCCGATACAATGGGAAGTGAAAGAGAGAATGCGTTACACCGCTCTGCATCGAAAGAAAATCCATATTGGGCCGATAACTCATCGGCGAGTGGACGAGCTCGGGCTCTTTTTGCCTCGCGAAATTGCGACTCTCACGCCCTTTCCCGCGGCAAGTAACTCGATTTGTTGTCGAAATTTCGTTTGCTCGTAACTGCGAAACAGCCTGGGCAATTAAGTCGCAACGCGACTACCGTTAATAGAATTATGCTCGAAAGTAGCTTCTCATATATCCTGCTGGTTAATGAACTCAATAGTTCCCAGTGTCGTCGAGCGCGGCTCAAACAGTTCGCCCTTTTCCTCTTCTAATTTCCGTTGTAATTAAGAGACAACTATCTCCCTCTTTTTACCTCCGCGTTCCAGCGTGTTTCGATTCTCTTCCTGCCTCTCTGCGCTCGCGCGCTTTTTGCCCTTTCCATTTTCACGCTCGTATCTCCTTTTACCACTTGGAATAATCGTAATTTAATTCAATACGAGCAATTCCATTTTTTACCAGCGCGTACTCGCGTGCGCAGATATTTCAAAATCCAGATTAATATATCGATTGACCATTCACGGGCTGGCCGTTGATAAATGTTTTTCATTTCATTTCTTTATTGTGCTTTTTATAGCTTGCTATTTTCAGCTTGGGAATTATCTTATAAGAACTGGTTCTCCTGTTATAATAAACCATTTCTCTTGAAAATACGTAAAAAAGCGCGATTACAATTTTTCAACCTGTTTCGATAAAGCGCTAACGGAGAATCGTTGGCGTTTGATCGCCGTTCATCGAGTAAAGGTAGAAAGTCGAACGTCGTTGGTCAAGTACAATTGAATTTTTGACTGACCGTTTCAACGATCATTTATTATTTCGTCATGATTTATTCGTTGGTTCCGAGGCAAAGATTTCTCGAAAAAACCACTACTGGCTACAAACGTAATGACCTGTTGACGCAACTTATTAGCTCGATGGAGTTGTAGCGAGCGAAACGAAGGACTCGGGGCTATCGCATCAAAAGCACCAGCCGAGAATAAAGCCTTTTTTCCCGACTTCGCCACCTCGTCTAACTGTACAATTTTACCATTTATTATTCATATTTAGGCTGCTCAGCGCTGTCGTACTGTTATTCGATTTGTTATGTACTCTTAAAGATCCAAAGCTCGCGGTCAATTAACGTCTTTGGCGTTCTTTCGATGGACAAAGTTGGGATAAAGACGAGAGCCGAGAAATTTTAGGAATTTTCGAATCTTTTTGAATTCTTTTGCGCTTCAAGTCTAACGGCAAAAATGATTGGATTTGGAGAGAAACGAAAACACGTTATCAAACTAGTTGACACCGTATCACGACGCGTAAGTGCTTATCATATTTTTCGAGATCCTGGTCTACATATGGCGTGTATAATTGTAGCGAAACGCGTTTTACTATGGAAAAAATTCCAGATCAAATCTATATTTAATATACAATGTATCCAATCTTAAAATTTGATTCAGTACACTCTCTGTATCTTCAAGATAATTTATTCAAATCTTAGATTCTCGTGTATTACACGTGAAAGTTGATATAAATTGTATAGAAATTGAAAATAAATATCAAGCGGTAATTTTAGGCGTCATCAAATGATTCGAAAGGTCATGAGTTTTACCAGTCTACTATTTTATGAATCATTGTTTGCTCCATTGTTATCGATCGTTTCGAATCACGAAATACCCGTGTTGATTTCACGACGAATGCAATCCGATAAATTTTTCTTCGCCTCGACTTTTTTCATTCCCCGGAATCCATCGCATGCGATTTCAATTTATTCCGCGCGCAAAAAATGCATGTAGTGCATCGATTTCCGATATAACATTTCAAGAAATGTTTTCCCGCGTTTACCAATAGCTCATGGTTGTACGTGGCGAGAGGCAAAAACGATAAAGCGTTTGTTTTCCAGCGAACGGATAAAAAATCCACGCAGAAAATTAACTTTTCGTTCCGAGACATTGTATCGGTGAACACAAAGAACGATAATTTTGCGGGCGCCGAGAGTCGATTCGAAAAAGCATTATCTCTGGGTTTTATTTATAAAGATTACGCGCCGTCGAGATGTAAAGAACTACAGAGAGATCAAAGATTAGCAGGTGGATCGGCGCGATGATGATTCATGAAAATATGCGCGCATCCGAATCCGGTTTTCTTTTCGCTCACGACTATCGTTAATTGACAGGCCGACAAGGTTTTCTAATTGTAATGGAAGTGGCGCGTATCAGTATTCTAAATACGCGCTATTCATAGCACCAAATGTCAAATTGACAATTAACGCCACGGCTAATCGTGGAAGACCGAGTTAAAAAAAAGCGTAATTTATGCGCCGAGCAAATGGTCTGTCGACATTATAGCGCTCCGCCTTTTTTTCGATAAATTTACACCTCTGGGAATCATCGCCGTTAATTTGTTAATGATGATGAAGAGAAAATCTCCCGATAACCGAAGTATTCGCGTGAAAATGTCGAAGCGAGAAACGAACGAGGAACGAATAGAAAAGTCGTTCTTCCATGGAAACATGTTTGTTTCGAACGCGCAGCGGGAGTCGAGCCCGACGAATTCTGAAGATTTACAAAATATGTGTTCAGCTCTCGAATTGCTCGTTTTTCGCGACTACGATCGAAACGCCGGGCACTCGGTGTAAGCTAATAGCAGCGGCGAGGATTGTGTCAACGTCGCGGCTACTCGAGTAAAATGTCGAAGAGCGTCTACCGTTAGCTCATCGCCGAGCACAGGGTTAACGAGTCTGCGAGTCCTCGGCTATTGAGTTATTTCGTTATCGCGTCGGAAACCTCGCCCGATCGTTCCTCTCTCTCTCTCCTCCTTGAACTCAATCAACCTCTCGCGAGTAATGGACCAACTTCAGCGGGGGATTTACGATCTAATCGTCGCTGGTATCTCGATTTTTCCTCTCCGAAAGAAAAGGAAAATGCCAGAAAAGGGAATGAGGAAAAAGGGATTCGGAAACAAGGGCCGAAACGGAATCGCAACCAGAAGTGACCTCGTTTAACGACACTGAATTTGCATGTCGAGAGTCCGTGCGGCGTGCTTGCAATATCGCGTGTGACATCTCGCGACGAGGGGGAATTCTTCAAAGCCCCTCGACTCGGCAATGCGCCTTTTTGCACTGACAAGCACCTTTTTGATTTTTCCTTGACAACTGGAATTCAGCAGGCATTTTCTAGTGGATGTAGTTTTCCAGCCATTACCCGATTCGCGGAACTATTCTACCGCGTGACTCGTCCACCGACGTCCTCGAGTTCGTGACTCCACTTTATCTTCGAAGGTATCTCTTATTCTCGTGTTCGCGCGTCCTTTTACGTGGAAGAAAAGGACCGTTAACGGTACCGGCGTCTAAATTTTGCAACCGGCCAATAAGGTTATTCCCGGCAACGAAGAAGAACCGCTTTTAGAAGAGGCTTTTAATCTCCGCGCAATAACCATTAGGTACCATTAAATACCGAAGCTCCTCGTGGTACACGCGGCGACTAACCACCGAGTGACTTGTGGCCGCCGCTACCGATTGGCATTCTTCTTTCGCCGCTCATACGCGCCCAGTTGCTCTTCCAACTCTTTCAGCTCGACAAGACGAACTGTCCAGGAAAATTACTTCGATTCGTGTCTTTTCAAGCTTCGCGGATTTCATTGGACACGTCTTCAGAGAGACCCTAATATTATTTGAACATCTTTCTTGCTTAAATATGTCTGATTTTTTTAAACAACAGCACTTGTTTCTAAAATTAATAACAATAGACTATTTTTGTAAAATCTTCTGGATATTACTTGGAAAGAATTCTACAGAAACAAATTGTTGGTATTAAAAAAATGAAATGTCATGGGAAAATTTCTTTTCGGTTCAACCAAACGAATTTTTGAACATAATAATTTTAGGGGAATACAAATGGAAATTTTTAATGACCATACAAATTAAATTAATCGGGTTTTTAGATATTCAACTCATCTGTAAATTTGTCCAGTTATTAGCTATTTATTTATTTTTACGTGTCTTTAGTAGTATTCAAAATTCTACGTGGTTCGTTAAATTTGCGAAAAATACTATAAAAAATCGATTGAAGTGGCTATTACAAGAAAACGTATAAAACTGGAGATGAAGTGGTTATTCCGGACAAAATGTGGAAAAATGAAGTTAAGTGGTTACTTAAAGTGTTAATTATATACAGCACGTGCAATTTTAAGCGCGTCGCATCTTTTAGATCGAACAAGATAAAGACAAATATACCAAATCCGCCATAATCCCATTTTTCAAAAATACAGAGTCAAGCCCTTTTTTCTGAAAGCCTCAGATACTAATATAGAACCGCTTTAGTGAACCCATTTCAATAATAAAATAATCTTCTCAAGGTTCTTCGTTCCTGTTTAAAAATATTCTGAAATATGTATTGAATGCAAACAAAGTTAAGAGAAAATAGTTTATTCGCGTTACGTTAATAAATTTAGCGTTTAATAACTTTGTAAACACACTAAACCCAATTTTGAACGTTCCTCCGCAATTGTTTTCGCGGCGATGCATTTTCGGACCCAAACGTTACATTCGTAAAAATTATAACGCGTAGGAATTCAACTGTTACGTGACGAAATACCAAATGATACCGTTGAACCTTATGTCCACGTTCTTCCCTTTTTCGTTATTCCGATTCGACGGAACGAAGAGCGCATCTTCCGCGTCCATTATCCAGCAAAGCACCGCGTTAACCCGCCGTTTGCATGCCGTCCAAGGAATTAGCGAAGTTTATGCCGGGACCGAAAATTCACCGTTTCGGTAGCTCGCTCGTACGCAAAAAAATCTTCTCCACGCAACGCTCTTGCGTTTAACCCGGGAACGAAAGGGTCAGACGAACCTCAAGCTCCCATTGCGTGTCGTTGCGATGAAAAAAAGGAGGAAAGAAAAACACCCACGCGTGATTCACGTCTCGGCAAATTTCGACAATAATTCCCCGATACTAATTACCCAAAATGACGCGCGTTGAAAAAAAACATCGATGCACTTCTCAACGAAGCCCACTTCAAGTACGAATTACGCAATAATTTTTCCCCGAAACGGTGACGCAACAAATGTCGAAGTATGTTAAAATAACGGAATCGGGTTTAGCCGAAGACGAAAACGAAGCGGAAGTGTCTAGTCGCTGATCAGCGTCATTGACCTCCGGGCGCGATGCATGACTCGCGCGTTTGCGAACTTTGTCGCCTAACGCCTTCGACTCGCGGTTTCGGAAAAGGCCAAACTTATCGTGAAAGGAGCCTGCGGTTTCCTGCCAACAGAGTATGTTTGATTTAGAGTCAACGTAACGTTCGGTATCTTGGTTGTGTGGACGCGTGACGTCCGCGCGTTCATAAACTAGCGGAACCAGCGTAGGTTAATATTCGAGAAAGGGGAAAAGAAGAAACACGAGCTAATTGTTTCTGGACAATGGCCGCTTCCAAGCATTCGACTCCGTGAGTTACGGCGTATCGAGTGTCTTAATGAAATTCGACAAAAGCCGATCGGACCTTTCCCACGTACGGAAATGTTTATGTTTATGCCTGCGGGGGCATAAACGCGTCAGGCTTTTACAGTTATGTTGATTCTTCGGGAACCGTTTCGATCAAACAGAAACCATTGTACCTATTGGATTTTTCATATTTCCAAACGTCGCTTGGGTTTCGTGGAATGTTTGGAATAAACGCGGTACCGTAAGGGCGTGACGAAATTACGACTCGACGCAACACCCAAACGAGCTTGACGCACTTTAGATGCGATTATGTCGTATCTCGCGGTCTCGCGGATGATTAAAATCGAAATAATCGTTTCGGCCGAGATCAAAAAGCCGGTAAAACTGAGACGTCAGCGTTCCGGGTTATTGCCCAGGGTTTTCCATGTCATCGAGTCGCTCTCGAAAACGCACCGGCTCGTAAATGTGAATTGAAACGAGTCGGACGGGTCGACGAGACGGAAAGATGGTCTCTCGGCGTCGAAATTTACGAGCCGGATCCCGAGCTATTAACTACATAATCGTTTTGGTATATAAATGCATTTTAATAGCAACTGTAAATATCTATTCAGTACGTCTCAGTTGCAAGGATCAGCTGTTATCAAGTACTTGGAGGCGGAAAGCAGGGGGTTCATATTCTCGTAAATACAGCGTTTTGCAATCGATTACCCGCGCTTAGTCGACTTACGAGAAATTTAACGCTTCGAAACGACTTCAATTACCGAAGACTTTTTACTGTTGCGCAATAGGAAATGTATTTTATCGTTATCGCGCCGAAATAAATCAGGGATAGCGCATTTTTGTTGATTCAGCCAATTAGAGAGCTTTAATTGAATGCGCATTGGAATCCAATTTCGATAAATGAATGAAAGCTTCAAGCTTGCAATGAATGACGGGCCGGAATAGTTGCTTTACGAAAAAATCTAATCCTTTTCGAAAATCATTTCCGGTCATTACCCAAAGATCGAGGATCGAGTTTCTCACGTTTTTCCATCGTCGACACGTGGCATTTCTGTTTTTTCTCCCTCGATTGCTTTCTCTAACGCCGATGAAAAAATTTTCAGCGAATACGAAATAATATAAACGAGTTGTTGTTTTTTTCAACGCTAGAGGGAATTTTTTTCCGCGTTCCAAACCGCGAATCTCGTTGACTTTCAAACTCGCTGACACAATCAATATTGGCGATCTCGGAAAGTATACGACTCGATGAATCGCGATATTCAGCTCAGTAATAACTCTGCAATGAGACACACGAGCCTTGATTCCACTTTCTACACATTGACGTAATCGGCGAAGGTCGCGCGTCAATTTTAAACACGAAATTTTACTCGTAATTAATGCCGATTTATACCAAGCCTGATGTAACGTCAACACGAAAAAAAAGGACCTCGGGTCGTGTTTGCGGAACGAAACACATTTTTTCTAGTACTTATCGAAACAAGGAAATAAACAAACAAGGCTCCTCAAAAGCTGTTCAAGTCCGCCCAAAAACCGATGATTAATACCGATTTTTTCGACGCAATTTTTCTTTGCTACGTCCGTTCGTGAATTATGTCCGGAAAGCGATGATGAGTCGAAGGGATAAGTTACGCGTATCCGAAACGAGCTTCGCGCAAACCGGGATTTCAAGAATCGCGATTCCACGAGGCGGCCAAAGCATAAGATCCTTGAAGAAGCCGACATCCGTGGCGAAGGAACTGCGGATGAGTCGTTAAAGTATCGCACGATTGGCTGCCGCGTTGTTTCGTGGCCGAAAAAAGGATCACGGGATCTGTTCCACGTTACGATCTTTCCGTGAATATCGTCGGCCTCGCCCAACATTTTTTATCTTTTTTCTCTCGAGGAACGAGAGTGACTCTTGAACCATAAACCCCACGAAACGTTCATATTTCTTTCCGCTGAAAATTCAGCGCATTTGACATCAACTCCGAAGCGATCGCCTTATTCTGGACCGGGAGAATTACTGAGACTCTCGGTGATTAAAATTGAGATAAGAAATATTCATACGCGGAATGGCAAAAGCGGTATCACAGGAAAAGCTTATATTCGTAATGTTTGGAATAAACGTCTTATATAATCTACCATTAATTTGTAGTTCATTAAACGATGTTTATGTCGGCGACTTGAATTTACAGTAAAAACATATCTGATATTCTAAATTACCATCGGAACGATACGATTAAGCAACAATTTCAAGGCGGTAAAAGCTCATTCCGCACAATTGCTAATCTATTTCTGCGTGAATATTAATGCGAAATACCATTCGACGCGGAATTTATTCATCCGCGATGTTTCATCGCTCGTCGCACGTTTCAGGTAAATCCATTTTCGAATGACGCTTTTTATACGAGAACCGACGCGTTCGCGATGATTCACAGGACGCTAAAAATGAGAAAGAAGCCGAGACGAAGGCAAGATAATGGAATGGAGGATAGGATAGGGAGAAGTCTGGGATATCATCACCTATAAATACCTTCATCGCTGCAGGCAAGGACGTCGTTGTTCTAGAGAACAGATCGCACTCTTCTATGTCCAGAATAGACTCGCACTGATCCGCATTTTTAACAGATCTTTTAAAAATGGACAGGTAGATTTATATATTTTAGGCACCCGTTAAATCTTCTAGAGAGGAATTCCGTACTGCAGTATAAATTCATTGTTTTTGGAGTGAAATTTCACTTTAAAACAACGACGATAATACGAATATTATTAGTTCTCATTAGTTCGTCGAACTAATCAACATAAACCGACAGAAAAACCAATAAAAAATACTACATTTCATGCAAATTCGCCGATAAGACGCGAGTTGAACGACTCCGTCCTTCCGACCGGATGTCTTTTTTCCCGCTTTGTTCGCCTTGAGAGACTTGGAGACAGTGCGGACGTTGTCTGCGCAAAGGTCTGCTGAAGGGTTATTAGTTTGAGCGGGTCGCACGGGAACTTTGCAGCGTAAAATGGAACGAGCGACAAAACTTGACAGCGAAAAGTTGCCACGATTCGCATGGTCCCTTCGTCTCCTTTATCACCGAATCTAACATATTCGATCAATTTTTATTCAACGTAATAATCAATGATGATAAAATTCAAAGCCTCAGCCTTTTACAAATAAAGAAATAAAGAAATCGCGGAATGACGTGAAAAATGATTCCGGGACGTGTTGATAAATGAAGGAAAGCGGTCATTATGCAAATTCGGTGTACTTATGTAGGGTTGGTGAAAAGGAGCTTGACAAAATGAGCGAGAATGAATAAGCATCCCCTGAAAGGCAGGCAGGTGGCCTGCTACCGATTCGCTCTGCTCGGAATGATTTGTCGACTGCATCAAGGACACCGTTATCGCGCGGCGAAGAAACGAGTCCGCGAGATCATCGATGTACCGGTAGTCGAGATAAAGAACTCATTTAATTGAGACCAACGCGCGAGTGACCGATGACCGATCGCGAACATTTCCGCTCGTGATTGTGTGTGATACGTCCCCTCGTTATCGCGACCAGCGTTTCGCTCCAATTCGCCGGGCTCACGAGTTACATGAATTTTCTTCTCTTGTTCCGATCGATTCTCTCGCGATTCGTCGACTTTTTTCGGTAGTATTAATCGGGAATTGTAAAACGAGTCCTTTTGTACTCAAAAGTGGCATGTTTCTTACGTTGTTGAACGCGAGTAACGTTTTTCAAAGGAATGACGATGATCAATCACGGCTTCGATGTTGCATAAAGTGCACGACGATAACCGATACGCGGTGCACTTTCCATTACAACAATTACTGGCGCGTTGCAAAAGATGTTATTAAGATTAATTTGTCACGGATAATGCCGCTTTGAGATTCATTGTCACTTAATTCTTGAATCGGCTCGCGAGGCTACTAGAAAAGAAGCGTACAAATTTGATAATTCGCGCATTCGCGCATAATTATTATTACGAGAGTCAACTAGGAGATAATAATGTGTGTTATAGACGTAATCGTGCAACTATTTATTGCACCGGCAAATCATCACGGAAGATTGACTGTGATCAAATACACTTACTTTCATTCCTCTTTGAAATTCGCTATTCGTTTGCTTTGGCGGAACTTGCGTGTGGTTCAGACGCGCTTTACAATTCAGTAATTTTAATTTCAAATTTCTCTAGATGAACGAAAAAATGTAACCAATGGTTTTGAAAAATTAACTGACATTTATTTGTCAAGTCTCAATAGTTATGTAAATCGTCGATTCTTCAAAATATTTGGTTTTTTCAAATACGCCATAAAAATTAGCCGAAAAACTTTAAATTGCTTCCTCAATTTCGTAACGTTGATATTTCAACGGGACAAATTTATGACCTCCGAAATACGTCGTTCACGTTGAAATACATCGCATCGTCGGCCTGAGATATTTTCCCGTAAAGCGCGAGGAAATTCTCCAAGGTTTTCGAAGGAGGAGCGATTCAGTCATCGTATATTCTCGAGCACGACGAGGGATTATGCAAATAGACCGGGAGACAGTATTAAAAAATTTATCGCGCCATTTCCCTGAATACGCCGGCGGAGGCAACTCGGAGTAATTTCGTTAATAATCCGCCCAACTTCATTGGCGGCGATTCGATCAACGTCTTCGAATAATTTCGTTTCAAAGCCCCGCGGAACGTCGCGGTCGTAAATCCAACTTGTTGTTCATCGAATCAAAACTTCCGAGCATGAAAAGGCGAAAAATTTATTCACAATTTTCGCGCTAGAGTTCGCGAAACGATTTTGTTCAGCGGCGAATCATCCGAGTGCGAATGAACGATGGATCCTTTTCGGTAAAAGTTTCTCGATAAAAACGGCCCGGATTCGGTATTTCTGCGTGGAGAAGCATCTTCTCCGGGCTATTAATATGGCCCACATGTTTCACGGGCTCTTAATCATCATTGTCTAGCCGGTTCTTTCCGGCAGCGCGAAGATCCCATCGGATTTATAAATTATGGTCGAAAGGATAAAGGCGCTGGCTAATGAAATTTGATGAAGATGAAGAAAAATCGTCTCGCATCGACGATCGTTAACGATCAACGCATATTTGCCGCATTTTTCAGGGTAATCGCGACCAAGTAAAATTAAAAATGATCGATACGTTCGGGATTTTTCAAGTGGTAAAGTCGGGTGCAAGGATTTTTTCGCCGCGACAAGCAGGGAAGCGAGACATCGATATGCAAAGAGCCGAGCGAGGAATGTACGGGCACTCATCCGATACGGTTCCCCTTGCATCTAAACACGTTACATGAGCGCTCAGCATTCGCTTTCAATCTAGATTACGACGGGCGTACAAGACCGCATTAGTTCTTTCGCGCCAGAGCAAGAACAACCCTGCGAGCGCGATTACTGCCCTTATTAGTCTCGGCCTATCAGAGCCAGATGAAGTTTTCTCCTTGAGGGAATCAATTAGCCAGAACGCGTTTCATAATGAAGAGGAAAAACGAGCGTTTCCCGGTGACACTTTTCCCGGGCAAAAAACCAAGCGTCCACGCGAGCGAGTCAATTAGCTCCGAATCGTCCTAATTGCCCGGACTTTTCTTTTTCGCGATCTTTCGTTTAACGCGTTTGACGTTCCGGAAAAATGGAGGTACCGTTCTTTGATCCTTGACGAAGTTAGTTGATTGCAATTAATTTAGTAATTAAAATAGACGCGGGATTGAAATTAAACGGAGAATTCCGAGTCATGAAAGTTCAGAGGAAAAGTTTCGCGCCGGTTAGATCAAGGAAGCCAGATAGTTCTGGCGGTTTTTCGGGCCATTACGCGGACTGCGCGTGCCGCGTCAAGTTCACTTGACCACGGTAGTTCGCGAGCGGCGTTTCCGAGAAACTAGGTAAATGGATCTGGATCATTGGAGCGGCGAGTCGAGCGTCTTGAACAATTCACAAATGCGACTGCATTTTTTGATCATGCTGAAAGTGAAATATTAAGTTCTGGATCTCGGGGATCGGAATTTTTATCTTTCGGATTATTCAAGGCCGAATTTTCAAGCGTTGGGAGAGGGGATTCGGTGTCTTCGGCGAACAAAAACCGTTTCTCCGGATTCGACAGCGTATTCTAAGAAGGCATCAGGAATTCAGGCGATGTTCTTTCCTGATGCTGACGTTCTATCAAAACTAGGTGTCCCGTGGCTGACACTGGATTGCCGCGTGGTATTCCGACCTTCAAAGAATGCCAATGAATAAGAAATGACTGCTGGCTGGCCTGATCTAGGAACTTACTCGAATTCTTAAACCCCGATGTCCCGACTACGCGTTTCGCATGTGGAATTCATTTTTTTTCTCGAAAATTATGACTGTCTGGTACGCTTGGTCAAACACGTGCCAAGTTACCTCAACGATCATCACTCAAAGTTTATGCCAAAACTGCGGCATTTCATAAACGTCGGAATATAATTTCGATCGAAAGTATTTCATCAACTTCGAGTCGAACAATTTGACTCGATGCATTATAACTTCGCCGCTGCATCTTCTAAAAGAATTTTCGGCGAAACTTCAAACGTTCGAATATCATCCCTTTTCTCGCATTTTTTTTTGTAACAATGACAAGAAATTACTGCGACTAGGACACTCTCCTATATCGTTTTCTGGAAAAAAGCTTTCTCCGAGAAAAGGATTGACACTTAGCGAAACCTGCATTTAACGCGTCTAATTGTACAGATGCGCGCGCGCGACAGATGCCACGAAGAAGAGGCGCCTCGTTGGCTTTCTCGGAAGAAGAAGGGCCTTGAACATAGAGTCCGCGGTCTTCGTCTTCGTTACGACAGGCATCAAATTACGACGAGGGCCCGATGGCGAGGGGACTTTGATTTTATTTTTATAATGCCGTGGGCCCTGCAAAAACAGCGCCGATAATATTAAAATAACAGGTTGCCGCGTCACGTGAAGAGGAAAGAGAGAAGAGATTCGCTGGAAGAACTGACGTCGTCGCCTGAGACAGGTTTCTATTTATACCGCGTCACCGCAAATCAACAACTCGGGTCCTCGGGAACGAGATAAAGGGCCTCATTTCGGGACCTTTCCTGGCCCATTTACGCGAATGAAAAATGGGCCAGCGAACTACGAGCCGAGCCGTTCGTTCTTGCTCGCAAAAGAAACAAAGAAACGAAGAATGGAAGATGCTACTTTGGTATGCCAAGCGCGTTGTTTACTAGGGAAGAAAATACAAGTGCCAGAAACCAACAAAAACAGGTGTGCGCGTATTATCGCTGAAGGCATATACGCCGAGTAGAGAAAAGATGGATGGTGCATGCGTTAAGCGCTGATAATTTCTCTCGCCGCGATTTATTACTCTCAGGCCATTTGTTAATTTGATCGAACTACTGTCATTACGCGTCTGCGATGTTGTTCGAAGAAGCGAGGCTCATTAGTCGTGGGAAATCGACACGACGCAACGCGCGCGTAAATTAAAACGAAGGAAAAAGAAAGAAGCTTCTCTTTGTTTTCCGAGAGCCTCCGAATCGTCTACGAAATTCGACACGGAGGCGAAAAATGGGAAGAGCAAAGTGGGATTTTGCGAATGTTAAAGAGCGGAATCTTAAGTAGGTCTGAATGTTATGGATTCTGTGGGAACAAAAGTTCAAGAAAGACCAAACCGCAAGGTTGCTATCATCGTGCCATCTTCAATCGGTCGTTACTTCGTGAAACAGATCTATGCCTTTGTACCTTAATGAGGGCTAATCAGACAACAAGTTCTAGGCTAAGCACGATTCGTTATCGGCTTTTAAAGCGCTTCGGATCTCTGCTTTAATGATTTATTCAAACAATGCACGTTTTCAAATTGTGTCTTACTTCGTTCGAGATTTATCGTTAGTTTTATTTATTTTTTATTTTTTCAATTTCGCGACGACTTTTTATGACGCTGGGGAAGTGGGAAAAATGAGGAGTGTAGCTGCTCCTTGCTTTAATTTGCAAGGAGCGATTCTAATGTTAGAGCGCAAGAATGTCCTCTTAATGCAACGTACGATGCATTATACATGGTCTCGCGAATGTCCTGCATGGAAAGTACGAAAAACAGGTGAGATCCCATAACACGCTTAACGGTGACTGCAAGTGTCAAGACATTCATCGACTCTGCACCTGTTTGCAACCACGCGAGCGCAAAACGATTTTTCATCGTCGAAAAAAATTATTTTCTCGACGTTTAGTCACGCGGAAGATCGCTTGATTGAGCGCCGTGTCATTGGGACGAAAAATAAAATCGTCAATGCGATGGGGCACGCCTGATTTTTGCGAAATGAGCGCGATAAAATTCAGGGCTACTTGCTTTACATACCGCTGATTTATTGCTCGAATAATATGGGGATCGTGTTGTACGCAAGACTGTCGCGTGTGATAACGCTGTGTAAACATACGGTACACCTTGTAAGTCAGATTACAACTATTGACACGGCGCTTTTTACATGCCATTGTCCATTATTACCGGATCGTGAAAAAAACTCCCTTGTCCCAACGAATGCTATTCAATCTTTGAATAAAGAAAATATTTCCCTATGAAATGTAACTTTTATTGATGGTAACGGACGTTTTTATTCGATCTAACGGAAATTGGTCCTACGCATAAATAAATGAAAGCATAAAGATACGGATTTTGGAACGAAAATCGACATCCAACGTCCAGTTCCTACGATGAATGATGGACATTGATTTATAGCCACTTTATAAATAAGTGCCTAACTCTGTGAATTCCTCTACAAAATTAATGTTTAAGCCGTAAAGATAACCTTTTACTGTTGTATCGCGGATACACCGTTAAAAGACTGAGACTTTGAATCGAACTTTTTCTCGATAAAGAAAAATCGTGTGTTGCAACGCGAAGTTGTGCTTAGAAAAGATTTCAGTTCTCAAACCACTTCAAAAACGAGTCTTGAATGTCTAATATGAAAAAGTTGCGAAGTATTCAGAGTACAATCTTTCACTGACATTGTATCATGAACTTGGAAACGTTCGACCTCCCTTTGGCGTGAATAGCAAGAGTTTTCCGCGGCGACGTTGGCGCCAACAAGACCAGTGATCAACGGAGCGTGACTGAAATATGCGAGACACATTTGCTCTCTCCAACGGTGCAATTCGTACGAAGCTCGCGCAAATTGTACCGAAACGCATCGATTCTTTGTTCCAACAATTTTTATTTAAACAAAAACGGAGAAAACCATTGCGACATCGTTTTGCATGCAAAAGGAAAAGTAGAAAAAAGTCCCCGGATTAAAAGTTAAAACGTGCGAAATACAAGTGAAATTGAAATTTCACTATTGAAAAACGAGCATAGCTCGAGTGAAAATGCCAAAGATTTTCTTCACGATGCGGGTCAAGAGTTCAAATCCCGCTTTCTACATTTTCATCCGATCATAAAAAGCGCATTTTTCGCGTATTATCACGATCGAACCAACATTGAATCGCCGTAAATTTTCAGTTAATTTCCCCGTGGCTCGTAATCTCTAATTGATTATCCGCGAAGGTCGAAAAAGTGCCAGCTTCGAAAATGGCATTAATAACGCATGTCACCGGGCAAACACGGCCCCGCCGGGAGAACCTTTTCGCCCGCGCCGCAATCGGCTGCTCGGATATGGCACCGAGCCATCCGGACGTTTCATGAATTAAGCTATTATACTCGACACCCCATGAGGTCCCCATACATTATCAATCCAATCACACGGCTTGTTTCTTTTTAAGGAGTTCGCCGAATGGCTTCGGTTGTCCTTGAAGAAGCGCTGTATTACTCGAACTTACGACGATTAACGAGCGGCATTAAAAGCAGCCTCACATTATACACCCCGAAAAAACGCGAATTCCCGAAGCAGAATGAATTTTTTATTATTCGACATTTTTCGGCTTTGCTCGCTTGCGGGTAGAAATGCACGAGGGATATTTGACCGATCATTCGACGGTCACAGACCAGACATTTTTCGATCGGTCAAGTTTTCAAATTCAAAGTGCTTTTTTCTTTCATTTTTCATTTTTCCAACTCACGAATAATTCGATGTTATTCATCATTCATTTATTTCCGAACTTTTCACGTTCCGAGTATTTGTAATAAAATCTTTCGAATAAATGAGTCACTATGTTTCAGACGTCGAATAAAACTCGTAAAATGAAAAATGAAAATTTAATTTTTTACGTGCAAGGAAAAATCAGATAGTTAAACGAGCGTAATTCGACTGCAATTTTTTTTCCCTCTCATTGTACATCTGTAGTTGCGAGAAGGAAAAGCGAGCTCTGGCGAACGAAGCGTTTTTCGCCGGAGACTTTAACGCGAGAACGAGACGAACGCCACATTCTCCGCGAAGTATCGAACGACTCGAGCATTACACTTTGTTACACGAGTTGTACGAAAGTGCTGGGGCATTACTTCGCGAGGCGAAGTGCAGCCGAGTCGTAACAAGGCTAAGGCGACTTAACAAGGCTGTTATTGTTGCGATTACGTTAACTCAGCGTGATCGGAACTTCAGCTCGTGATGGTAATGAATACCCGAGTTCGTGATTGCGACGTCCCTCCAGGAAAAACGGCTCTTCGCTTTGTATTCGCGAGTTTTTTCGTCCCTCGAACTTTTTTTTTAAATTCAGCTCAACATCTTCCAAAGAGAGAAACAAATGTCGAATTTCGCGTTGCATTTTAAAAAGCGGAGAAAGCTGTCATCAAATCCCCATTCGTCGTTTAATGACAACAGATATTTGCGTCGTTATCGTCAAAGGAGACGATAAAAGTGTTACGAAATCGATCTGAGCGGCAATTATGGAAATGAGAACATGACTGAAATTCGTACACAGGACGAACGTGACGTCGGAGTTCGATGCACCGTTGCGGCTCGAAATTTCACGGATTTTCGAGCAAAAAAACTCCTTTTTTTCGCATAATTTGGTTCATTCGAGTTCACGCAGAAACACAAGGAGTGAATAATGCGATTCGACCTCGAAACAAAGAAGCGATGTTTTTTTACCTTTATCTGTTCCCGCGGATCCGCGAGTGGCGGAACGGATCGAAGGACACGGTCGCCAAGCCGTGAAAATATGGGTACAGCGAAGCAGAAGGAGACGTAATTAAACTCACCCGAGTCGATTCGCTACTTCGTGTTCCAACGCGAAACTAACAAGTCACTCATCATCATTTCTACTGTTCTTATCTGCCACGAGGAGAATTTAAAAAGGAATCAAAATTGCTAAACAGTCTCGTTCCAAGAAGGTGCTTTTATTTAGCGAGCAACGGATATTGATTTATCAGGTGTCCAAAACCCAAAGACCGAAAATATCTTTCCCTCCGCGCCGTCGAGCGGAAAACCGATAACGCAAACGAGATTCGAATTGATTCCGTAAAAAAAGCAGCGAAGCGTGCCACAGCGATCGAAAAATATTCACGAAATACCTCGGGATAAATACACAAAGAAAAATATGTAAGCACGTAAAGTTTTCGTTTGAAGAAAACGAAGCACTCGACGGTTCTTGGGCGAGGGCGCAAAAACTGCCTCCGTCGTGTGCACGCGTGTTTACACAAAACCAGTCAATCTCGCGATGCGTCGGCTTCAAGAGCAATCGAAAAAAGAAATAACGCGGAGAGTAAACTTCTCTCGAGGATACACTCGACGGCGACGGAGGGACCGCGGTAATCAACCCGCACCCTCTTTTACGGCGCAGCCCTCGTAAATAATAAAGCTCGAAGGATTTTTAATCCAAAAAGAAAAGCCTTTGCGAAAAAATGAAAATGAAACCTCAAAGTTTGCAAAACTAATTCCAAAGACCCAACGAATCGACAGCTGGCGTTGCGCTTGATTGATCGGGACCGTAATGCGGGGTGGGAAGTGCACAAAAGCGGACCCTCGGCGTAGGTGTCCCAAGTGGGACGCGTCAGATGCACGCATTCACGATCCCGAAATCCTAGATAATGGAGTTCCATTCGGGGCGTACGTGCAAGGGCGGAAAATCAAAGTGAAGGAATAATTTATAACGGGCGAAGCTTATAAATTTGCCCGGTTGCCTCGATGTATTTCCATAAACAAAGTTCCTCGTTTCGCGAAACTTTGACGCTTCGAAACACAGGCACGCCTTTTAAGCGTCGCTAATGCACTTTCGAATGTTAATGAATAAGGGAAAAAGGTTGCTTTGGCGCGTGTCAAAAACGAAACGGTTTCGATCGCGGCTCAAAATTATTCTCCTTTATTCCGACGCTTAAGAGAGAATTATGTCGGCCTACCGGCAATTTCGCGTCGTTTAAAAATCCTACCGTAAAATAAGTCAGCGAGTACCTTCGCTTCTCTTCTTACACCGTCGAGTGATTTACTGGATCATTATTTCGTTTCTTTCCCTTCTCTGCCCCTCGCTTTTTATCTGGCCCATATAAGAAAGTTTATGCCCTTATGATCACTATCATTTTGCTAAACGGGCGGGGCCCATTTTTCCTCCTCAATCGTACGCGTCGCTCGTGAAATTACCGAACGAAAATGTCTCAATGCCCGAGCGTACTCGGCGTCTCACGTTCTATTCTTGGGTCGCGCGTCCACTCGCGCCAATGTCAAGTAAAATATTTCGCAAAAAAAGCCCGTGAAAGTGCTTCCTCGTAAAGACGTAACCGTTAAAGCGTTTTGAAGCGTCTCGTGTACACACGGCTCTTCCTGCTGGGATTTTAACGGCATTATCCCATGCCCTCTGGTTAGCCTAGCAACGCTATTGATTTCCTCGCTCCCTCTTGTGCCAACTATCTCGCGCGCTACTCATTCTTTTATGCGAAAAAGCTTCCAATAACAGGATAATACTTCGCCCACCGCCCGGAACAATGAGCGGCGTTGGGCCTTGATTGACAGGAGATTTTGACGAATCGAAGGACTCGTAAACGCGCGGACGGTTCCGAACATTCACGGATGAAAAGGGAACAACAAGAGAGCGTTTCGCAACATCGGGCTGGAAAAATGGTCAAATTGAATGAAACGGATCGGTCTTGGCGAGGCATCGGCGCAATTAATCACATACATAATTAATTTTTTTGCCCCGTGAAACGACGGAGGATGAAAAAGTCGAGCCAAAGAAGCGTGACCGACACCGTTACGCTCATCTCGGGGGTATAATGTGTTTTATCAAAGATCTTGATTTGCGCTCTCTCAGCATTCTACAAATAGGGCTTCGCTGTTGAAGCGGGAGCGAAGTCAACGTACGAGAAAGTCGCAAGGTCGTTCGTCGACTGATCGCGTACGATCGGGCGAGAACCAGTCATACGGGGTTTCCAGTTTCCTCGGGATTACCTATTCGACGTGCCGCGGAAATTCGTCACGATCGAGCCACGCCATCTTGCCATAAAACTTCGATCCTCAATTTCGCGCCACGTAAAAATCGCGAAAGCAACGATTCCCTTCGCAAATCGTCGCGTAATTGGAGTCGTTCGCGGGGCGGAATGCGAAAAATGCGAATTTCCCGGCCATCCGGAATGATGGGAAGAAAAAGTGAGAAAGTGTAACCGATTCCAAGAGATCGAAATCGAAAGTAATGCTCTCTTTATCGCTCTCGCGCCTTTCTCCGTAGCTCGCGTCGAGCTCGCGATGATTCTTTAGCTCTGGACTCGAGATTCGGGTCAAGTTCAGCGTCTGACAGACTCTTTCTCCCTTTCTCTCTCTCTCTCCTCTCGTTCCCCTTTCTTTTTTGCCGGGAAAGGTCCTTTCTGGGAGCTCACGGATATCTGCATCCTCTCTCGATACGCTCGACTTATGCAAGCGAGGTTGCGCGTTTCACTCCTACGTCGCCGCTATTATGTCAGTGTCAATGGCACCGGGCACGTTCGTGAGAGCAGTTACGCTGCTGCGGTTCGCTGAACCGAATTCTCTGGTCTCCTGCCTCGCGGCAGAACCGAGCTGAAATGTCTTACGAACACGCGCGAACGTGGGCAGGAATACCTGTCTCACCGACGCAACGATTACTTCGGATTACGAGGTGAATATGTTTACGAGGACTGATTACCCTGCGCATGCACACGTCAACGCATCACTCGCGCTCGACAGGGAACTCGTCGAAAAAAAAAAAGCCGGGGAAGCGCTTTTTTCCACGTTCCTTTCGAGCTCGGATTTTTTCCCG
The DNA here is from genome assembly GCA_022816865.1 of Zelostemma sp. ZL-2020. Taxonomy (NCBI): domain Eukaryota; kingdom Metazoa; phylum Arthropoda; class Insecta; order Hymenoptera; family Platygastridae; genus Zelostemma; species Zelostemma sp. ZL-2020. Next base: position 5,326 of record JABFQM010000182.1, on the reverse strand, counting down.
AGGAATGGGTCTTAATGCTGTTTTGTTGCGCACGAAAATATCTCGGGATGATAATGAGTCACGGGGAAAAACGACCGAGACTAAAAGTTACGTGTTGCGTATAAAAAACGAACGGCCGTTACGAGTTTTCGGAACTTGGGCGCGACCGAAAAGGGAATCGATCGCGTTATCGAAACCGGCGACGACGTCATTGGCGTCGAGAATCAGCTTTCGGCTTTTTTCCATTGTCTTCTTTGGCATTTGGTTAAAAATTCATTTATCGTCATTGATATTCGAGTATCGAATTGTTTTCACTTTTCATCGATTACGAATTCGCGGGCAAAGTATTTTTTGGTAATTATCGGATGAAAAAGTGAAGTAGGAAATAAACGAAATTCCGAACGTACGCCAATGGAGCCGAAGCATCGAGGGAAGATACCACGAAAAGCAAGCAATTCCTGGTCCATCGGCGACGCCCACGACGATTTAAAAACCGGACTGGGATAAACTTCCTGTCCCGGGTGCAGGGCCTCGTTCCGTGCGAAATAAGCGAGCTTCGAACGAAATACATTAAACGACAGCATTATCGGATATCCCTGATCAATATTCATTAAATAGTTGTAAACCGTAATAGGCAACAGGGATTCTATTTATTCGGTGCGCTCACGGCGCGATAGCTGTAATTTGTAGCACGCACTTGATTAGCTTACACGTTATGTGTTTAATATGTAATTTAAATTTCCGCGCGGCATTTTTATCCCCCCGCGATCGATTTATTTATAGCGCGGTCGAGGCGATTTTTTTCGACTCTTGCAATTTTAATTCACCGCGTGACATAATCAGGGTTTTTACACGATGTTTAATGAAAGAAATTTCTGGGAAGATCGTGTGCCTCGGGGTTCCGAAGAAGCCGAGAGAAACATGTTTGTGTCTTCTCGCTCCTTGACTGCGTATTGATCCTTTGCCATGGTGGCTGAGTCATACAACCCGCTTTGGAATTGACTAATTCGCGAATGCAGCGCGCCGGAGATGAAGGAAAAAATTTTTTAAGTACCTAACGCTTGACACACTAACATAGTAAAAATATTACTCGGTGCCTAATTGATAAAGTAATGAAGGATCAATCAATGACAAAAGCTTATTAAAACGATAATCCGATCGTAAATTCTCGATGATTTGTTCAAGTTTTTGCGGTTGTAAATAAAGATATATCGAAACAGATCTTCATTCGTTCAACAAATTTATATCGTTTGCGACTTGGTTCGAGGGAAATATTACCTCCGTCACGTAAAATATTACAAGGAGAGAAGAATTTTTGTAGTCGATGAAAATTCGTATTTTTAAACATTCGTAAATCAAATTGATGCTTCATACTTTAATTAAAAATCGATTGTAAAATGTCTGTCCTTAACAATTATTTCTTCTCATTCATAAGCTATAAACACCGTTTGCATAATCGTTAATCGAATGATTGATACGATAATTACACTCCAATTAATTCATTAATCAATCCTTTGATTTACACTAGCTAAATTATGAAAATTGCATTCAACTCAGCAATAAAAACCATAAATGCGTTATTCATCGATACAATGACCCTTTTTTCAAAAGAAAAACGTCAAACGTCAAATCCAAAGTTATCACTTTGGCATATTTTCGCTCTCCTCGTTCTCCCAATTTTCTTTCATCAAAAAAACTGCGCCCGATCCAAATTAAATTGAACACCTCTGATGAAAATGGAAAAAATCGTTGTACTTTTCGCAAGTATGATGAATCGAAGTGCGAGGAAGTGCGTGCACGATGAGCCGCGGAGCTCGAGTGGCTCGCGCACGGTGCGCGAGTACTCGAGGGGGCCTTTGGACGGAAGGTGAGGGGGCGTCTGCGCTCGCGCAGGGGCGCGCGGCGCGAAGGAAGGGGCGCGATGTCCAGGTCCTGCTTCGGCGAAGAGGAACATCAAGAAGGAGCAGGACGACGTCCAGCGCGGTTCCTCAGCCTCGGTGGTTCTTCGCCCCCCGCCAATCGGCGCAGGTCGCGGCGCAAGGTAGGGGCCGCTCGGCCGTGGCTTAGGTATTTAAGGTACCGTGAACCGGCGGCGCACGAGTAGTACATTTCTGTTCGGTGCAGTGGCGTCTACAGGGAATCGTACGCCGAGAGTCGAGGGGTGCGAGTGACACTTCGAAGTAACCCTCGAACATCAAATTCCAGTAGCCCCCCCTGTTCCGCCCCCTCAAAGCGCGCGCGGCTCAAGTGACGAGAATCGCATGTTTATTCTTGTTTGAATAATCGTGGTGAGAACGGAAGAGAGAGACTATCAAGATCGTTCTTCATCGGTTCTTCGGTCTTGGACCAGCGCATCCTGGTTTTAAAGGACTTCGAACGACTTAGGTAAGTGTCTCAGAGCGGCGAAAGAAAAAAAAAGAAACGTTTCATCAGTGATAAGAGGATCTTTGTGGACCTGTGCAGTGCGCCGTTTCGAAGGATCAGTTTTTTTCGTCACAGTGCGAGGTTTACAGTGCGCCGGAAGTCGAATTCTGTGCGGATTTCTCGTAGATCTTTCGACCCTCCCTTTCGCGTCTTCGAGTGACTCGTTTTTCGCTGGCTCGAATCGAACTCGCATTTTATTTCTCTCCGGGAAAAAGGACTTTGCCGAGAGACGCGTAAATTAAAAAAACATTGCACATTGATTTCCTGATTTCCAGGATCGTTAACGCTTGTAATTGCGTTCTTCGGTTTTCTGTAAAATGCGCATTGAAAATATGCAAATTATCGATAAAAATGTGTTCGATTAGCAGCGTTTTATTCAAGGCGATATTAGTTTTACGTCGCATCCGTGTAATTAATCGCGAAAGAAATGTTCGATAGCACATAAACACCTCTCGCAATTAAAAGACAGTGTCTGAGCCGATGCACCGCGCCGGATCATGAATACCAAGAAGTCCTCTAACAAATCCGCCGGCTCTCACGGATCTTGATCTTGCGTAAGATCACGAGCTTCGAGATCGATCGCGATGCTCGCCACTGAATTATTCATTCGCATTTTTCGCCTTAATTTTTCATTAAGATCCCGATGCATTCGTTCGGTCGCAAAGTTTCGCGATGCAACGATCGCTGCGAGACGAGCAATTTCTTTTCACCCTGACCACGAGCGGCAAGTGTGTCAATGTCGGACGCATATTCACGTAGCGTGCGTCACGCTGGGAAAAGGGAAAAAAAGCATTCCCCGACTTTTTCCCCGTGAGGCGCATACGCTAATAACTGGGACAGAAACGCAATCATTTTTAGCTCCCGATATCATTGGCGACGAAATGCAAATCGCCGACCCTTTTTTCGATACGACGCGTGAATGAGCCGAATCGCCCCGGCCGATCGACGCCTCAATATTCCAGCCGCGATCGGTACGTGCAGCCGATCGCGTAATTCCGCGTATGGTAATTGCCTTCTCGGCGCCCCCGGGCGCAAATGGAAAATCCCGGCAGGAATTTCGTTCGGAAAAAATGTGTTTTTTTTGTTTTTCGATTTCTTCGTACAGATTCGCATCCGTGTACAAAATTGTTCGTTAAAGGAAGCGAGCTTCCTTGAAATGCAAATAAGTGCGCTAATCAAACGGGCTATCAAGCAAAAATTGCGCAATTGCCGGTTAATCACGTCCAAATGACGACTCGTTCTTTTCATGGCTCCGGCACGACGCGAATGGAGTCTTTGGCGAAACCTCGCGACGGTGGATTGACGAGAGAAGAAGAGACGAGCGGTCACGCGATTGAAAGCAATAACCGTGGCGAATAGCTGAATCCTGTTGGATCCTTAGATCAGGATCGCGCTACCGGCTAACGAATAAAGGAAAAAAGCTGCTCGAGGAAGGAAAAAGAGCTCGTTAGATGTAATTTCGTCGAATTACCCGACGTCTTTGGTCCCCAGGCGCTCCCTTGTCTCGCTCGAGCGAATCACGTCGATTCGGAACGGTATTTCCAAAGCTCGGAGATGCGCCGCGCGTTTGTTCGCCGCGAATTGCCCCGTTCAATGAATGTTACATGCTCGCAGCGCGAGCGTGCTTTCTCCCTCTCCGGTGATTATTTTATCCGCGCCTCCGCAACTCGTAATTGTTGCGTGTAATGTCGGGAAAATGATCGCGTTACACGCCACGTTCATTGACGAACAATTTGTACTCGCGCGCGGAACAGAAAAGCTCCGACGCGGCTCGTTTTTCGTACGCGCGATGAATTACGAAATGTACGTAATTCCGTTTTTATTCCGGTGTCAAAGGTCTAGAAAGTCAGCGTTCGAGAACGACACGGTGGCACCATTCGTTCGCTGCATTTTTTGTTTTTTAGCGCGGAGCGAACGAACTTTTCGACGAGTATCGATTTTACGCGATCCCGAGATGAAAGGCAAAAAGAGCGGTTACTAAAAAAAGGGATGCTGGAACGAGAATACGCGCTCGAAGCTTTTCTCCCTGGGAATGATATATGAAGCGATATATTTTTATGATCGAACCGATAATTTTCGAATTGTACGAGTGGAACTGGATGATTCGAAACGGGAATTTCCAACCGTATCGATCGGATTCGCCGGGTCGCTTATTAAAGATTGCTAATTTCGTCTCGCCTCATTAAATTTTCATCCCGCTTCGAGAGAACGTCAAAATCTTTTTTGCACTTTCGGAAAGGTATATGAATTTGCCTTAGTTTCGTTTACATAATTGCAGCGCTATCATCGTCGAAATCCCGGCCGTTGAATACGTAATAAGGTTTCCTCCCACCTGCAAATTGATTGGCTAAACGAATTTCGGCATCGTCGTTAATCACATTTCCTGGGAAAAAACCTCCTGGATTGAAAAGAAAAACGTCGGCGTTTTTTTAATCGATTAAAATCGCCGGGCGCGGTCATTTTTCATCGATCGAGTTCTTTCTCGTTTGGGTTTACGCGGCGATGTTATTTCGGGAAAAATAAAGAACGGGGATTTCTTCGTTCTTTATTCAATAAAATGTATCGTTTTTTATTAAGTAAAACACTCGTACGCGACCTGGGATACGCTGGCCTCGATGAGGGTCTCGACGATTGCGATTTATGCCGAAGAATCCAGTTACAGGTCTGTTATATTTCATCAGGGAATGAAAAAGAAAGGTCGCGCGGCGAGAATTCGAACGGAAATTCAACCTGCTCGATTCGCAGCCGAATGTCAAGGAAAACAAATACATTTCTCGTGATTAGAATTCAACGATAAACCTCTATAAAGTTTTTTTCTTTCAAGGGCATAGCTGAAAATTCATTGTACAAGAAAAAAAAACGAACATCAATAATCGAGCTCTCTTACAAAATAAATCGAAAATAGTGAAAGTGCGATCGTCAA
>JABFQM010000181.1:0-47478 GCA_022816865.1 Zelostemma sp. ZL-2020 | reverse complement strand
AATATTACATCGGAAACAGTGAAAAAGTTACTTTTGCAATAACTTTTATATAAATGATTCTATATGTACGAAATTTTTTCTTATCATTTTTTATTGTGTTACAAACGATATTCATACGCGTACGTTAGTTATTATTGCGGCGATTTTTAAATAATAATGTGTCCCGCATTAGACGGCGTCCCGCAATACCCCGTTCTCCCCTATGTTAAATTTTGGTTTCTTTGTAGTACACATTTTCTGAAATGAAAGGTTTATTAAATTTAATACATCAGGAAACAAATTTAAGAACCTTTTTTCTAATAGTGAAGTTTTGTCATTTATTAAGAGAAATGGCGATCTTATCAGCTTTGGAAGTTCACGCACAAAGCTTTGAGCGCTGACCACAATACACGAATCGAATCGTGTTAAACCTGCGCGCAGCTGAATGTTTCTGGCTACCCCAACGCAACCCTCGGCACCCGTTTTATCTCACGACGACATCGAGTGTAGCGGGCCGCCTTGCTCCGATCGCGGATTAAGCCCGACTGTATTAACTCGTGGATAATTAAGAAATTTCACACATTTCACGAGGTCCTTTGTGATTATGAATATTGACATTTTCCAGGAAGCTATGTCATCCCCGATATTCCAGGAACGATAAGATTCTTCCCGCGTGCTTTCAAATATTATCACTTTTTCTTGATTCAGTTCACGATAAGCGTCGCGTGACGGAAGTTATAAAATTATTCCGCCGTTGATCTTTATCGCATTTTTAATTAGAATTCAAGCTGCTGTGAAACACTACGGGAAATTCCGGCGTCGAAAACTCGAGCAACATGAAAAATAATAAATTCAAAAAAGCCGCGTCGGTATCGCGTTCGGCCCCGGCGGCACGGGGGTTTTAAAAAATGCACGTCCTTTGGGAGCGACACGCGAAACGTCTGAAAAGATAATGGGGGTTACGCGAAAATTCCCGTAAAACATCGCACGAACTTTTTCCTGCGTACACTTTCCCCGAAGGAAAGTTCAGCGTCCCCAGATTGAAGTATCATGAACACTTAGTTTTAAGACGCCCGGGGAGAAACTTTTCCGTCAAGCCCGTGTGTTTCTATTATGACTCCCTTATTGCGTACAGCTCTGACAGGTGTCTACTTTTGAAAGGGTCTGTACCGTACCTGCGACGGGGTAACTTTCCTCGCTTCGCTTGAAAATCCATTCCGAGCCCCCCGCGCGCGTCTGTCCCGAAGGGAGAGCTTCGGGACCGACGAAACTCCGCAAAGAAGTTCTCGAGCACCTCGTAAGCTTTGCAGCTGAAGCTTCGTGTAAAGTTGAATGACGTCTCGCCCGGTCGGGGCATCGACGAACGGGAAATATCCTCGCTTCGGCGAACCTTCGACCGTACGAAAGGCATCGACGCGGCCACCGCACCAAACCGTTTGATCTCGCGATCTCTTTGCCGCGTGTACCTACTTGGGCGATTTTGCGGCGCGTCCCAAGAAAACCATCATAAATACATCTTCGCATTCTTTCCCTTACCGAGCTCTCATTCTCTCTTTGCCGGCCGAGATTCGTCTTGGTAATACAAAGGAAATCACGATCAATTGAGCTACGCGATGTCAGGGGTGACAAATTGGATCGTGACTTTATTGAAGCAATTTCGAGAGTTAAGTTAAGTTGGGTAATGTGGGATAGTTTCTTTTTATTAGCGCAATATTGGCTGATGTCGTTTCGTCGGCTTTTTACGAGTTCTTGCTGACAACAAAGATGTTTTGTTGGAAAAGCATGTGGCGGAATTGAAGTTTGTATGAATTAGTAAAGTTGGCGTAGCAGGGTTGGTTACGAGAAGCGACGTGGAGAGGATGTAATTGAATAAAATATACCGTGGCATTGTACTGTTTAACAGATGTTTGATAACAACTATAGAATCTACTCTGTAAACCAATGAAATTTACGCAATATGATTTGTAAATGGCGTCTAATATAACATTAATTAACGGTCGGTCATCAATGTCCGATAATTAATATTTCGATAACCATCGGATATCACGATAATTAATGAAGACTCGCGCAGATGTGCTGATGAAAACAAACGTACACGTTTCAAAATTATCAGCGCGACGTGATACTGTTTCTCTGGAAACTTGCGATTTGAGCAGGGTCTCGAGAATTCCTCAGATTCTAGTGAAACGACAGATGCGTGGTTGCTGAAGATTGTGGAGGGTTGTTTTAGAGGGCTCGACTACCCTTCGAGTCCTTTGCACACTTTATTTTTCAGTGTAAATGAAGGGTCCCTTCCCGAAATTGTCTCCGCCAGGTCGCCTTTCAAGATGTTTTCTAATGTTGTGTAACTGTCGGAGAATTTTTTTATTCGCTTCGTCAACAGCCTCATTACTTGGAAAATACGCGTGCACTGCAAAAGTTTCTGTTTTCAAAGTCTCGCGGAGTAGACGCTGAGAGTGTCTAGGCGTCGAAGCGTCTGCGGTGATATGAGAAGCCAACCGACGTCATAAATTAGATATTTTCATTTTAGAGTGAAAATTCACTCCACAACAGTGGAAGCTAGAAGATGTAGAAAATAGCGCGATTCATTGTTTCACAAACAAGCTCGATATATATTTTTTAACAATAATATACTGGTCAAGATTGTATATTTAATCGATACGGAACCGCATTTCCAGGTTAGAACAGTCAGCATCCATGATGTCTACTCAAAGACACTGCAAAAAATCTTCAAAGCAACTACAATACTTGTTTTGTAGTGTGGGAATTAATTAGATCAAGGATATTTTCGACAGCCAAGAAGTCTACTTATAAAGAAGTCTCCTGAAGCATCTCTTGATCCAGTTGACTCGTTCGTCTTCACCGAGGATTTCATAGCAGAGGTTTTTTTTAATAAAGAACTTTATGAAAGATTAAAGTCTGTATACAATGATATAAAAAATCCTAAAAAATGCATTTTATTCCAACAAGATTATATTCGCGATATCAGCATCGCAAAGAAAAGCATAAACAAAAGCCAAGAAGGAAGTTCATTGCATCGAAAAAGCGATTTCATTTTCGTCGTTATTAAATTCCTTGAAAAATAAGGATGAACCCGATTCAATACATCACTTTCCGTCTAATCACAAAATGATGAATCGATGAAGGTTCGCATCAAGCAACTAAATGATGTATCGGAGTCTGAAGTGTCGCTATTTCGATCGCAAAAAATTGCATTACACTTCCCTCCTTGTAATTAATCACCAAACAAAACCCCCGAAAATTAATTAGCAGAATTAGCAACAAAAAGCTCCGAATCGCGGCCAATCTTCGTTCACCGGCGAAATTCGCAATAATTCGCGTTTCGCCCGCGCAATCAAGGGTGAAAAACGCGTATCATCCAGGACCCTCTTTTTCGAGTAGCGTGTTGCCTCGCCGAATCCATCCTCTCGGAGAAATTATTGATAAAACAAGCCCCACCCCCCGTACCGGCGGTTTCAGCCCTACAAAGCCCTACGGAAACGCGGCGTAATAATATGACCAGCGACCCATGGGCGCTAAGACTATGACTGCGACACAGGTATCTACGAGCATGTGTGAATGAACCCTTATGCCTGAGAAAACGTCGCGTCGTGTGCGTGCGTGGGTGTGGGGAGGTGAAAGGGGAAGGGGGTTGAAAGAGCTCGTTTGTGATTTTGCGCTCTGGAACGAGAAAACGCGGTGGGGATGCTGGATGCTCCGAGGTTTTGGGATCGGCTTTCTCTCAGTGTATCAGTGTGCATCGGAAACAACCCAACTGAATAACAAGCCTACGGTATAATACGACGTTCACCCACATCGAGCACCCCCCGGAGTACTTGCGGGATAATCCACTGGCAAAAGCCCGAAGCCAAGGGAACATCCGGTCGCGATCGCTTTTACCTCCGGCAGACTCCTTGCGCCATGACTACTATTGCCTCGGTAAACTCTGCATTAGCCACGAATGCTGCTACAACCACTTGGCTACGCTACGGATCGCACTTGAACGGTGAGTCGTGTCTTGATAAAGTACCCTTCTCCTCAATCAAGACGAGAGTTTCAGACCTTCGTCGCGGAATACCCTAGATTCAGCGGCATTTCTTTCTTATGATTTTTGGATCCTCTCGAGCTTTTCCAGCTGAATCCTCTTGAGCCTCGTGAGGACTGTACTTTCAGGAGTGAACATATTTTTTGTGACAAACGCGCGTGAGTAATCAGAAAGTGTCGCCGCGTGACTGACGGTCCCCGGGAAAGTTCAGACGGTAATTGATGCGTCGCATTCTTCTCTTGTCGAGCTCTCGCGCGAGTGTGCGATAGAACTGAATTATGTCGGTAAAGTTTCAATGTTGTTTTCGATGTTAGATATTCGGTTTTGACAAAAGCGCTCCGTTCATTGATATTTCATTCCAAAATCATGATTTATCAGCCAGAACCTGGCTGAGTATTGAATGTGAATGTTTCGACAAAAGTTTCAGCGTGTAATTGTATTCGATGAGACTTTATGAAATCTGATAGAATTACACAATTCCGCAGTCGAGTTTTTTTTTCGCCGGGATAACGAACCAATTTTCTACGACCAGTTGCTCTTAACTGAAATAAATTGGTACGTAACTTCCATTTCGTCATGCGCCACGATTGAATAGTTTCGAAACGTTCACTTTCGGTTCGATTCGAAAAGTTGATAATCAAGATTGTAATTGTTCGATCGATGTTCTCGATGTAAAGAATTTTACTCGATGAAATCCGGAGAGAAACGAAAACGCGATGAAATTTCGAGAAGCATTACGGGAAGTGCAGTGAAATTGGATAAGGATTGAAACGAGATCGCAGGAAATTTAACGAAGATGGAAGAAATAATAAATAAGACATGGATAAGCGACAAGGAAAAATATTTTCTTATCTTTCCGATACCGCGATCCCTTTCTGTGCGAGTGCTCTTAAAATCCACTTATCCTCCTTCGCAGAATTTCCAGACGAACAAAGATTGAATCATCTCCCGGTTGATATATTTAATCGAAGTCTTAGAATTTGCATATGGTTCGCATGACAATGATTTGATTTCCCGAGTTGAAGGTATTACCACCGGGGTGTTGAAACATCGCGTGTGTAATACACGTCGCGAGGGTGGATGCTCCGTCGCGCGTGAACCATCCATCCTGAAACCGGGAATTCCCGTCTCTCCGCACCGCGTTCCTTTGGGTCCGCGGCAAGGGTTCGTTTATCTTTCGGCCCCGGCTATTGGCGAAGTCGATTCCTCCCTTTCCACTGATGAAAACGCAATTCCCCTGAACTCTTCTCGGCTACCGGAATTTTCACGGCGGAATTTTAATACGCACTTCGAGAGATTTACGAGCGAGCCGACCTATTCCGCCGCTGCGGATGCATTTTTTTAACGACAACGCTGGCTTAAATTACGGTCGTTACCGGGGCGTCATTAAAAGATGACAGGGCTGGTCCTAATGTTTACTTTTTTATGGTAAATAATTCCGCTTCGATAGAATTATTATGTATTTTTTCGAAACCGGTCATTGAAATATAGCTTGAGAGGTTCGTTTTCATCGACGCGGCATTTCAAAGCGAGATATTGTTCGGTTACATCCGCGCTCGCGTAACAAACCGCGAACTTTTAACCAAATTCGTTAAACTGTGACTGCAAAAAGTGAACGTCTAACGAACCAACGTATTCAATTAAAGCTGGTAATTGCTTTTAAATGGGCAAGAGGTAATTATAAATAAGCTCGAGTACGAAAATGCATTACCAACGGGAACGAAAATTTAAAAATACGATTCAACTCGAGAGGATTCATTTTTCACGGTACAGATTCCCCAAAGTCAAAGGTTTATTTTCCACTGATACAAGAGACCCCTTTTTCCGCTCAAGAAAACCTTTAATCCCGAGATCTTAATCAAAAGAAATTCAATTTACAATCTTCGCTGCGACGAGGGAAAATTGTTTATTGATTTATTTATGAAATTTTTCCTCTTCGCTTGAGCCCGAGAAAAGTAAGCGACGATTAAAACCCTGAGAGTCAATAAAACTTAATGAGGAATGAGAAAAATTGCCTCATCTCGTGGCACAATTTTCCGGCCATCGAAGGGTATCCATATCGGAGAGCGAGATAGCGTTTTGTTCGCGTCGAGTCGATTAACGCCGAGTTCTCTCGAAAATCGGGATTTAGCGATAATTACCAGCCGATGAGTAATGTAGCGAAGAAAGTATACGTCGGCTCTTCAACGGATCCGGATTATTAACGCGAGTTTGAACAGCACCGTTATCGCTTATGATTTTCTTTCCATTTTTTTGCCCGATATTTATGAACGTGGCGGAGGGAACAACCCCCTGCGCGAGGTAGAGATTGCTTTCCGCGAAAAATGGCGTAGCCTAACGTCATTATGCGCTCCGTGAGGGAATTTACATTCTCATAATGCACGACGAGCGAAAGCCTCGGCGCACTACATTTACCGGAGGGGGTGGAAGTACACGCGTGGGCTGTGTTGCCAGATCCGTGCTTTTCAGCTCGAAAATGTGAGGAAAGCTCAACCTTGCAGAAGGAAGCGATTCGGGGTAATTTTCAAGAGGCGAAGCCGATCTTCTGGAAATATTTTGAAAAAAACGCGTATCTCTCGCAGTATACGCGAATAGACGCATTTAAAGTTAATTTGACGAGAGCTTTCGGTCTGACTTTTTCAGGTTCAGCGAAGCATTATTAAACGACTGCGAATTTATGAAACGGCGAAACTTAATAAAAAGCATCGAGGGTGGAAAAAATCGAAATTCTCAAATAGACGGTGCTGATATGTACCGTTGCGGTGATTTCGGGGGAAAGTGAAGTGGGGGGGTTCTTTCTATGCTATTACAATGAGTTCCCAATACGCAGCCGAATTTATGAAAAAGTAGCGAGTTTCAATTTTAAAAAAAGACAGAAATTATGCATTGATCCAAAAACTTCTTTTTTTCTTCAAACACAACTCTCTAAAACTCTATTGTGGGCACTTTAGTACACGAAGTAATCTATAAACGACGCGCAAAAAGGGCCCCAAAATTGCGAGCGCAATAATTTAGTTTCTCATTACAAAGAGAGTTTATTTACAGCGGAACGAAAGAAAAATAAAAAGGCAGGAAAGCGGGCGAAATTGTCTCGTGTGGCGGGCGATGTTAACCAGTCAGTCACCCCCAAGCAATAATTAAACAAATATACTCGCATTCGTATGACGCGGGAATGCGCGAGCGTCGAAATGAAGAAACTTTCTACCTACACTTTGTACGAAACGAAAGCTCGTTCCATTTAATTAACACTCGCGTATAAGCAGAGCCGGTTGCATTTTTTTCGCCACTTCCGTGGTGGCTCATTGAGAGGCAACAATGCTAATAAAAGAATTACATTTAACGAGCACAAGGACTCGGGGTTCATCGCCGCTTCCTGTTTTTCCTTTATGTTGTGTACTGCCGATAATTCCGCTAGGATGAGCAGCACGCGGACCCAATTATGCGTGGTGCTTCCTACGGCAGAATCGAACGCAATGCGAAATTTAATAATGGTAACGCCTTCATTAGTGTACAATAATTAATACATTTGTACGAGCTTTCGCTTTAAGCGCGTTAGCGAAGCGTCGAAAAAGCTAGCGCTCGAAGCGACTGGCTTTAATTATTACCGATCAGACGGCAAATTTCGTTATAATTGATTAATCAGATGCATATTTGTGGGCCCACTTCCCTCTTGCAATTAGGTGCTTTGCATTCGCGTGATTTCCTTGTTGATAGGATGAAAATTTTGCGATATCGGTCGTTCGGAGTCATTGAGAAGGAGCAATCATTTTCGATTTATCGTAAAAACGTCAATATTAATTTACCGTTCCATAAAATTCCAATCGTAGCTAATTATTCGACCGATTGAATTCTGGCTTCCATAATGAATTAATCAAACGTGAATTATACATTTCCGACGCTCGCAGCAACATTGATATCACTAATATTTCAGAGATTGGAACTTTTTTCCGAGGAGAGCATTATACGTCGTCTCGACGCAACAATGAAATTAGGATGAGGCGATAAAAATCGGGTGAACAGCAGGATGTTGATGCGCAATAAAACATATACAAGGATATTTTTTGGTTTATGGGCCCATTTGAGGGAAATGTAGGGACAATTATTGAATTCTTGAGATGATATTCCTCCTTTTTACGAGCTCGTGAGTATGTACTCGAGTGGATAGAATAAAGTTACATTCATCTTGGCGGCGGTGATAAATTCAACTTTTCGCGTTCAAAAAGTTCGCGAGGCGCCAATTTTTTATGCCTTTCTCTACAATGTTGAATATTTTACAAGGTTATTTCGCGCAATACGATAAAATATAAGACATTATCCGCATAACGCAAGCAATTTCATTGAAATTATCAATAATGCATTCTAAGAAACCAATAAAGTTGAAAACGAACGAAATCAGATATTGTTTTATTCAGCGGTACTGCTTTTATGTCAAACTGCTTTTATGCATGTACAGCACACGTGCGACATGAAAGACACTGAAATCGTAGGTTACATTGTACGCCAGAGAACGCGAAAAAGGTGCTTGAAGAATATTTCTCCGGAAAATACTGAGATTCCTTTTTCCTCGCATTTATGAGTCCTGCTTACTCTTTTTCTTCATCGCCAATATTACCCTAGAATTATTTGCGATTTTCCGATGTTTTTCATCGCGGAAAGAAGAAGAGAGAGATTGAAATGTTACTGGAAAGGGTGGAAAATAACGATTAGAGCAGGTTGCTTTACAAGATTGCCAGCGCGCTTAACACGTATCCGGCGTAACGAATTTCTGAAGCGAAACATCGAGTATTGGTACGGAGCGTGACTTGCCCTCCAATACTGTATCCGACTTGGCGACCGATGTGTGCCGTAGTCGCACCCTCGAACAAAAAGAATCATTACACGAGGCCAGCCGTCGTTCTCTCGTGCGTTATTTCCGAGGTGTTTATTAATCGGCGTCCCCCTTGGCCAACGCAACGAAACACCACCGCCGACATTGTGACAGCGCATCTACAACTCGCCCCGCCCAAGCCATTCAGCGCCATGTAAATTTATGCAAAAATGTAACCGATATTGTTCGATTAATATTCATCGCGGAACGAACCCCAGCCGCCACTCATCTGTCGCGCATTCTCTGTTTCCTTCTCTTCCGCGTGTTCGCGCGCAAAAAATAGCGATAAAGAGCGACAAATGAGAGAAAAAGGAAAAGGGGGTAGCGGAGGGTGGTGGTACGAAAATTCAATCGACGAGCTTTGTTTTGCCCCGGAGGAAATTGAATTTTTTGCTTTCGAACAAACTGTATTGTTTATGCATTTCGGGAACAATGCTGTTTTCGGGAACTGTCGTTAAAATGAGATTTTTTCGACGGCAACAAAGGCCTGTTTGAGGATGGCAATCGTGGATGGACGGATTTAAAGTGCCTTTCCCAGAAGCACTCGATGTGATGGGACGTATACGTTTTCCTCCTCCGACGTGAACATTTTTCGGAATCGTCGATTCCGTGGATTGTACGCGAAGTTGGAAAAAAAACTAGCCGCTGCACACTGAAAAAAAAATTTTTTTGAGAAATCGTAATTGAAGGGGTGCGTGTCAAAAGGCGCTGAACGCCAAAATTGAAATTTCATTTTTCGTATTTTTGCAGAAGTAATAAAACTAACGGATTGAAAATGTTGTTAAATTTCAATATTTATTTACAAAATTATCTCTTCATTATTTTTATTCGTATTTTTCATGATTTTCAACCATACTTTATTATCCGAATGAAGGTGGACAAATTCATGGAAACCTTCATCAAGTACAATTTTAACATCGCGAGTCGAGAAACGACGGGCGAAACAAGCCCCGGAAAAGACGAAACAATTTAAATTTATAGAATTAATAAATGAGCTAAACTGGTGCAAGGTCAATCCAAAATTGCCCCTCTAGTTATGAATTTCAGATAAACATCATAAACATGAATCATCTCCGTCCATTCGTGCCCTGGAAGGGGACAATTTACATTATGTTTCGTACTGAATAGCTTTGTAGAAGGTACATAATTCACTTCAAATATTTTATCAGATCAATGAATATGGAATGAAATTAAATTAAAACTTCTAATTTTGTTTCAAAGACTACAAATCGTCTCGAAAAATTACACGATTTCTCGTAATTTTTTGAAACAAAATCCAATTCATAAACAAGACATTATTCATTCATTCTAAAACTTTTCAAAAAATTATTTTTTCATCGATTTTTTCTCGAACCCGATTATCTTTCTCACGCAATCAGAACGCGCTCTCATGGTCTGCATAATTTCCATACTAATGGCCATAAAAGATTAATTTTTCCCCCCCAAAAAAAGACACAATTCTTCATCGAGTAATCACTTTATGTAATATTTATGTCAAATAAAAGATGCATTATTATTTTATCGAGTATAAGAATCAATAAATGCGTAACCGATAATCAGCAGTTGATTAATATAATCAATACTTCCAATTAGTTATTCATAACGAGATAGCGGGAAATACGTGTAGGTATTATGGTTGCGCGATTGCGATCCATCTCATGCAACAACTGGGAATACGAATTCATGTTTGGCGAGGAGCACGAGAGGGCAAGCAATACACAAAGGGAATATAGAAATTATAATGACGTATGAGCGCAATGGCTGGTTCTCATTGCGCAGTGTTGTAGCTCGGTACACGAGCCAGCCAATTTTGGCTGTTGTGCGTGATGCTCACAGTAGAAGAGGGGCGTGTACGGCCAGGCATCAGGGCTCTGCCATTAATCGCAAAAGCACCGAGAGCACAATGCACCACGAAAAACGAATACCTAAAAAGCCTCAGCGCCTTCTTTACATAACTTCCTTTTAACGTTTTTCATTACGGATTTATCATAGCATCCTTAATTATGCAATTAATCCCTTAATCGGAAGGGAGACATTTCAGTTTTTCTCTTTCTCTCCAGAAAAATGAATGACCAAATTTGCTCGACTTCCGCTTGAAAAATGACGCGTCATAGAGTATATCAATTCTCCGATATTCCTTTCTCAAGCGTCGTGGCGCCAGATTAGAAAAATGATTGTTCCTGGTCGCCCCTCGGCGTTGTAGGTGTACGTTTTATCGTCCATAGCAAGCTATTTCCACAATTCCATACGTTGTCGTTAAGTCGTTCTGCGAATCCCCGGGACTATTCGTTTCACGTTCCAAGTATCGTTAACGTACTACTTAGATCCCTTCGCACTTATACAGATCGTTTTTTGATACGACCGCACACGTCGAACCCCTCGGACTTTTCCCCTGCAGCTTCACCGGCGGAGGAAAGAAAAGGCATGATGGAAAAAGAGCCATTGGCGCGGCACTTTGGAGATTGTCGCTGCGATGAGGCGACGAGTCCCTTGCTTCCGCGCGAATCAAGTTTGAGAAATTTAATATCCGAACACGAGACCCGTAGGACAGGCTGGAAGCAGCTCGTTGGCATAATGAAATGTAATCTAGTTATTTTACTCCGCTGCGCTTCGCGGCGTGATCGAATTAAAAATACGAGACCCTTTGTTTTAATGTGTCGAACAAGTTCAAGTTCAAAGTCACTTTACAGACAAGTTTATTGACGATAATCTTGGACTGTTTTTCTGCGTTTCGCAGCAATTTTCAGGCTGAAACTTGAAGGTCCGATAGAATTGGAATTTACAGTGAAACATATCGACGCGATTCGATGAACGTGATAAAGTGAGATCCTTGTAAATTACAATGTTCTCCACTTTACTACTTGGACTGGAAAATATTATTCATCGGCGTGCAGAAAAAGGAGGAAATTATTTGTCGTCGTGAAAGTTACGAGACCGCGCGCTTGTAAATTTCTTCGCTTAGTATCACAGATGTGTCTCATCTCCGAAGATTGCATTTGCCCGGTACGCTCGGCGCGTAAAAAAGCCAGGCTGAAACTTCGCAATAAAATAGTTCGACCAACTTCCACGCTCCCGGCGTCCCGCTCGTACTTTCGATTTCATATTAATCAGTCGGGAAAAAGTTCAACGGTCCCCCAGAAAGTATACGGTAAACAATTAAGGGGGATTTCGTTGACTGGAATTTCCACCGAAACAGCCCAATTTTCTGTCCGAAAGGTCGTTTCTTGTTCTTTATTCCCTCGCCCACAATTGCGTAAACGAAACTAAATGAAAGTTCAGCAAAACTTTAACGAAACAATTTTACCTTCACCTTTCAGGGGTCAAAAATTGTACACCAATTGTGACAATAGCGATGGATTTATTCACCTTTTGTCGAGATACTGCACTGCATATTCTGTTTAAAATTAATTTCATACATTTTTGGCTCTGCACTTCCAAGAATATGGAATGTTTTTAATTACAGTCTTGAAAGATTCAATTGAGCAAAGTCAGTGTCTGCAAGACGAAGAATTTTATTCATTAGAATATTTAATTATATTACACGCTCTTTCGTTTAGCCGTTCATGAACATGGAAGCAATTACGTTCGCGCTGGGTCACTCTGTTGATCTCATGCTTCGCCTATAAATCAGTTTGAAATTCAATAATGAAACCCAACAAGTAGTTGAAGAGAAATACAACATGCAGAGTACTAGACGCAATAAACAGGGATAAAAAATATGCATACATAATACATTAATTGAACGTAAACGGAAACTCGTATTAATGATTCAACGCGGGAAATTTAATATCCTTTGCAATGTATAATATTTATATGAAAAACGAACAAATTACCAGCTTCCAGCTCTATATTTCATGTAATATTGATATTTATCAACATTCAGACTAATTTTACACTTCGCTTTTATGTGAAATAACAACGCTTGAAAAAAGGTAATGAAATTCAGTAGTAGTATCAAATTGCTGAATGCTTCAGCGAATTTGTTTTAATTATGCGACATGATGAAAATCGACATTATTTATTTATTCGAGATTCAGGGCATTGCCAATACTCGTACATATTCATAATTTTATCTGCTACTGTTGCGGTTTATAATCGTGGAATCGGAAGCCCATTGAACCTGTATATTTTCGTAGCTCGGAACTTTGTCTCCAGGCTCATGCACTGCATTTGATGATATTTCTGAGGCAAAATGAATAATTATTAATTTTGTTACGTCTGAATCAAAACTGTCGTGTCGATCAGGATTTGTTGATTAAAAAATAAAGATAATTTTGGATTATGTCCACATGGGAACGGTTTTTTCGTAAAATTGGTTTGAAAGTTTTGCTTTTATTCATTCGAAAATTTCTATTGAGTACACAAAGAATGCCGTTGTTATACCTTAATTTTTTAATCGAACATGAAAAATGTTTTTATTATCAAACATGTTTTTGAGGTCAAGTTAACTTCCGGATTCTTTTCAAGCGGTGTAGAAGTAGTATCGACAGGAATATTAATTAATTTTCGAATGTTTCAATCAATGTATCATTTTTTTAATAAGTATGTCAAGACCTGAAATGATGATGAATTTCTGGGAACCTCAAGAGAACTTTCAACAAACTGAACGATTTTTTTCGACTTTAAAAATCTTGATAGACTCATCAAATAAAAATCAGTACTCCAAATTGATTTCAAATGTCTCATCATAATGTACTTGAATAATGCCAAATGCCAACCTTTCGACTCTTAGTTTTACAATGTTCTTCAATTCTCACCTTCATTGGTCGTTTGATCCGTACTTCGCACTGCCATTGTTCTTGTGAATATTTTAATGACACACTCAAACTTTTCCTTCTGCAAAAATTACACGATGAAAAGTTCACAATACCTTCTTGCAACAGCAGGATAGAACGCGGTTAATTATAAACTACAGGATTGGAATATCTGACAGCATGAAGTTGACAAAAGAGAGCGAAATGAAAACTGGAATGAAATTTAGCGATTCCTCAATTGCTGTGACGAATGCACATCTTTTTTTGTTCCATATTTGCGCTGAGTCTTGCTGTTGCGGATAAAAATAAAATGCAACTTACTCTATCCCGCAGTGCTGATCGTATTTCGAAAAAACAAATATTGACATTCATTTCGATCCTTTCAGCTGCAGAATCCCACTGAAATCGGTGATGAACAGAAGAGAGAACAAGAATCTGAGTACCTTTCTGTAAATTAAACTAGAAATCAATATGTACACCGATAACATGAAAGCTGCAATTTGCAACAAGTCGTCTTTTCATTTGTTAATGTAAACATGTTTGTCTCGAAGAAATTCCGTTCGTTAATTAATTAAGATTGGTTTTCACACTTAAGGTAAATGTCCCAGTAATGGACCGGGCCGTGAAAGAAATCCAAAGAACGTGATTATTATTAACTTTTTCTACAAAATAAAAAGCTGTCGTTTCAGACAACACTCGTAGTTAAAAATTATTTTCAATTTTAATCGTAATCACGTTTTTCCCAGCCATGTCCATTACTGGGACATTCGTGCTTCCGACTACTTAATTACACGTAATTAAAAAACTAATTACAACTGTACAAAAACAAAAAATGCAACTTGTTCTTAAGAGAATTCTACATTGTTTACGAAAAGAACAGAACCTAAAAAGTTATTTTTCACTTGGAAATCAGCGTTTGAATTCCGAATTTTGCTTAGGTGGTCCATTACTGGGACATTTACCTTATAATTAAATTTTTATTAATTTATTAAATAAGATAATTCACAGTACCGGCACGGTGTTACATTCGTGTCCAGCCATCGCTATCTTGCGAAACAATTGTGTAGCAAGTCGTGCATTATTAGTTTTTGGTTCGAAGCATGCAGGAGTATTTTCGCCAGTTACGTGTGATTGTTGATTAGTTACAATCAAAACTGATAACTACATATGGAAAATAAAACAAGTAGATTGTACTGAAAAGATTTCTGTCCCATTCTGATGTCCAATATTTTATTGGATTCGAAATTGAACCAATTTCCATTGGATACCATTATGCATACTCACCATTAAGTCAGATTGTTTGAATGATTGCCAATAAATGGAGGAGGAATCTGATGTCTGAATCAGACAAAATACTTCCGTACATTCACGAACAAGTTGAGTTCTTACGGAAAAGTTGCCTTCGTACCAATCCGCCTACACATTATATACCAGATAACATATTCAGAAAATTTGTATTCCAAACTTTACAATGTTTCCCAGGAAAACAACTCAAAAGTTTATGCAATTAAAATACATCCAATGTGAATAATATTTCTCGTAAATTGAGTCTGGTATAGTTTTCACGTCGTTTTTCTAGGGAACTTGAGTTTAATGAAAGTTCGTTATTTTGTGCTAAATATCTACTCACGTAACAAATGTTGATCAGAAGCAATAATAATGCATATTTCTTCAGCATCGTGAAATGCGAACTTTCAGTTCTCGCGTTTCAAAATAAATATTAATGGCAGTAACGAAATAAAATCTCTACTACGAACGGTGCTTTCAATAACAATGGAGAGGCGAACAACTCGAAAAATATTGTCCTCCTAATTCCAAATTACGCTCAACTCCCTTGAGGTTGACTGAATACAGTGATGAACAAATGGCGATTTTATAAGGAACGATATTGATGCTCTCAGTTACGATAGTAATATTTTTGATTAAATAAATGAAGATATTAGTACAAAACAAGTTCAATTATAGATTTAATTCGATAGTTATTGCGAGTAATTATCCTTGGAAGTTCATTTTTCTTAAACACGATAAATGACACTTTATTGGGACTAACATCCGGATTTCCTCATTACGACATTGATTTCAGTACTTCTATTAGTATTTTTATTGATGAAAACTCGATTAAAAAGACATCAAACTGTAATCTTAATTCTACTGTTGACACAATTATTAATTTTATATGATATAAAAATTAATTAGTTTATTGTGAAGGTTCTGAATTAATCTAGGACAACAAGATGCGAAGAAGTTTTTATATTTATTTTTAGAATTAGAATGGTTTCATGAGAAGAAATTCAAACTTTGGCATAACATCGAAGTAAACTACCCCCAACATTGCTTAGCTTCAGTGATCGGACGAGAACTGGCGGTCCAATGTGGTATTGTCGTAGCTAATAATAAATTTCGTTCCCATTGTACATGTCGGTATGCACTTTTAAGTTACAGCCTAATTAATAGATAAATTACCCTTAAGGATCCGGATGCAATAAGGGGAAGAGCGCTCGAAACGCGTACAAATATCGACCAATGTTAACTTTCTAATAATAAAATTTCCAAAATTGTTAGACTTTTTCAAAAATTTGCTGGCTTCAGGCATTTCCAATTTGCAATCAAAGTTATTGTCTCGTTATTCACGAAGAACGTTGATGCGAAAAATAATTTTTATAGATCTCAAAAAACAAAATCACCCCTATGAATCTTTTACGTTGGAATAAAAAGAGGTGGGTCGTAAGGTTTAAATCTCCGGGGAATTTTTCTCAATCTCCCTGAAATTTTTCCTCAAAAAGAAATTCCACGTGTTTCTACGTGGTTTTCAAGCTCATGGCTACATATCCCGTTACTTAGTTTCCATGGTTTCCAAGCGGGTCTGAATTTGATAGACGCGAATGCTGGTATACGAGTTGGATAAAAAGACAGTCATAGAAACAGGGAAATAGTTGACAAGTACGCGTAGGAAGGTAGAAAAAAATACTAATTGGGAAAAGTAGAGAAGAATTAAGTAAAGAGACAACAATTTCAGAAGTTCCCATTTTTCTTTATGGGAACTTTGAGATTTTTTTGGGAACGTGATATGAATAACCAAAAAGTTTTTAGTTTTTTAAGCAGTGCTTTCAGTGACGAGGTTTTCCAAAACGACAAATTAAAGATCTAAGAGTTATCACGGAGAGGAAATCGACTTCCGTTCCTGACAATCAACGTGGTCAACGAACCGATGCGAGTTCGAGGCTTTATCAAAAGGCGGTCATCGGACTTGATATCAATTATTGAGGCCACAACCCGATTGTACACGTTGGCAGTAAATTCTAAATTGATTTATCGTTCAGTAACTTGCTCTTCTTCGTTTAAAAATTATTTTTAAACATTCAAACTATATTTCAAGATGTTCCTTTCATATAAGACTTTCAAAATCTGGTATTCCAAACCCTTTGATTTCTCATGAGCACAAACAAATCGCTGAATTAATCAAAATTCCGATACTGCAATCTAATAGAGAACTTGACGACTCAATATTGGTGGTAACGCTATTGTGAGGGGAGATGAACTGCTTCGATTTGAGGAACTTGTTTGCTCCTCAAACTCGACAGTATTTTACGCGAAGAACATTCCTTTTCAATGATAGTATATATGTAAAACCACGTTCGGAAGTGACGCTGTCATCCCAAGACTCTCAAGGATAGAAAATAAACATCCCTGCGTGAATGAATTGTTGAATGAACGGGAGCGTGAATTAAAAGAGAGTTAGAAGCCGGAAACTTGAAGGAGTGGATTTTAGAATATTCGTGAAAGTAGCATAAGGGAGATTAATATTAATGTTAGTATTTAGCTAAAGTAGTTTGAATTTCTATAATTTTACGTATGAGCTAGAAAATGAATGAAAAGTAGAAAAGTTAATCTCAGAAAATAAAAAAAGCATTAAATTGTACGTAGTTATCACGGTTCTGCCTGACAAATTAAATAGAACATCTTTAATTGAAATTCGGTTAATTACTGCTCACAGAATAATATGTTTCCGCATTTGTAGTATTTAATCGATTTTTGAATGCTCTCAATGGCTTTGAAATAATAAGTGATAAGCGCTTATATCCGGAGGAAATAGAAAAATTCTAAAAACTAGCTAACAAAGATGTAACAAATTTGCAGGAACATTTTTTGACGTTATGATTTTTAAAATCGTATCTTACTTCAATTCAAGACTAAGTTTCTTGTATAATATTCAGATTCCTGGAGAGAATCATAATTAATGGCCGAAAGCTCGTAATGAAGTTGAGGAAAAATTAAATTTAAAAAGGTGAAATAAATTATTGCTCCGAGTGATTGAACCCCTGCATTTATATTGATTCTACGGAGTGTCACCACACATTTATTCGATATATTTATTTCTGTAAATTTTAATTTCATTCGTATATAAGTTTATTACGATACGTTTTTCTCAATTGAACAAAATGAACGTTTATAAAGAAGCTATGCTTTCATCCCCCAAAAACAAAGAAACCCTTGGAAGAAAAGTATCGATCAAAAAAGATGCTCCAGTGTTAATTTCTGCCGAAATGTTAATTTCTCTCGGTTAAAAATACCCGGAAGAATTCTTTCTGATGAGAAGCACCAATGGTAGATAAAAAGTAGCAAAAGTTGTGCGAAAATTCACTCAGGAGGGGAGGTTAACAAAAAAAGTCCAAGACAACGCCTGCGGAATCTTGCAAAGAAAACGTTCCTAAACAAGTTGGATAATGAAAACGAGTCCCTACTTTAATCAAGACTCCTCGCCTCCTGCGACCGCAATCGTCAATCTCCCGAGCCAGAATAATTCGTAAATACTATTTCCCGGCGTCGTGTTGTGCAACGTAATGGTCGCATATCATCGCTGGCGTGCCGGTTGCACCGTCGCTATCTTGCTGAATATGGAGATTTTCAGCCGGAGCGAAATTAACTCGGTTACGACAGATTGCCCGTGAATAATTTCATCGCCTATTCAGCGGCATGATAACTTTGTTGGCATATGCTCATTGTACCTCCCCGCCATTCAAGATGCGACGCCCAGAAGGAGTCGTGGGGATGTGAGAGAGAGACGGCAGTTGCGCCCTGGCCATTGTACACAGGGTGTCCGCCAAGTCCCCCTTAATCCTCCATTTGTTTGATCAAGCGAGAGCCCCTGCGTTGAATGGCATTAACCCTCGAAGCTTTCGAGCTTTTGCCTGCTTTTTGCGCGCTGCAATGAAAGTGGGGGCGAGTGGGGGAGGCCAGGATTAACGGTTTTCGACGTTGATTCCGCGCTGACGAGAAGTTCCGGGGGGGTTGTATTTTTGGGCTTGTCGTACTTGCTTTTAATAGTTCGTCAAAGGACCAAGGAAACGATTTACATCTTTTTTAACGGCGGATATATGACTGAGCAGCATTTTTGAAAGCGGCGAGAAGTATTCAAAAGAACTTCTAATGTTCGATTTTTTAAACATTTTTCAACATTCAACATTGCTAGAAATTCAAGGAATGCAATTTGTTGACAGTGTTGAATTTGGATTTTCTATGGAATGGAAATTCGATTTGATTCTTTAGGATGTATGATTCATGTAAAGAGACGATTGAAATTGGGAATTTCCATAGCGTAGTAGATTTGCTGACGTCAATAACGTTACAAATCAGTAAAGCATTTCGAAAATGGCGTTTCATGTGTCACTCGTGAATTGATAATTCGTCATATTGACCCTTTTCATTTGCAGAGCATTTCTGATATCTAATTTACATCGTTTCCGACGACGGCTTCACCGAGCTAGTGATTAACGACCGTCACGTCAAAGATAGAACTCCGTATTAATAGGCAGAATCGCGAAGTTTGCATTCATAATTACATCATTTGCCTTAGAATTCGCTGTAAGATCTCTGTTCGCTTGCAGAACGTTATTAGCGTTTACCTAATTAAGGATGTTTTTCAAAACAATTTCTGTGCAGCAAAATTCTCTCTCAAACAGCGAAACGTCTGTGTTAAATACAAATACGAACTGAATTACAATTTTCACATTTTTATATTATTTTTATATAAATCATAATTAGTTCTGCTTTTCCAACAAAGTTTCTGTAAAATTTTCGTTTTTTCTTAAGAAACGCCAGATGTTAATGTTTCCTCTGAGCATTTTCGGTAATAACGAAGGTTTTTTATGTTTAATTTAAAAATGAAAAGAAAAGCGACATTCCATCAACTGGGAAAAATATTTCTGAATGGAAAAAGCACATTTGCAAACCAATTTTGACGTAAAAACGTCTCCGCGTAATAACTTCCTCATCGAATACGGAAAGTCGTTTTTCTCGTAAAATCAGGTTACAAGGTTCACTTTTTTTATTTAGAAATATTCTGTCAGGTAGATAGCATTTTAATTGAACTTCGAATAACATTTTTTATCGCCAACCCGGGAAATGAACTCCAGGATTAAACAGCTCTGGTTTTAGATCTGATCAGACCGAATCAGACCAGATTTAGGCCTCATCAGATTCGAACTATTTCTTTCATACTCGAAGAAATACTCTGTTAATTAAAGATAATGTTTCTTCAAAAGGAAGTTAATAGAATGCTTTGTTAAGGAAAATCTACAAAGTTTTTCAGCCTTTTCAAAGTAGATTTATTCAGGCCTAATCAGGCCTGAAGATTATTCCCCGGGAGAAATGTTTTTTGAAGTAATGTTAACCTCCCAACTTCTTAAAATAAGACAGTGGACGTCGAAATTGGAGCTATAAGACAGGTTCCATTAGAAAAATAAGAAATTTGTCACTGCCATAAAAAAGAAAAACCCTCGCATCTGTTATTTCGCTGTCCTTTCTGTAAGAATGAAATATCATTTTTATTGTACAAGGCCTCTTACGGTGGATGTACTGTACGACTCTGCCATGTCATAATTCAGGACCGGCCTCCTATAGTAAATGGAAGAAAGGAAGAAATTCTTCCGTAGCAGAATTCAAGGACGATAAAACGGAATCCGGAACAATAATGAAATACGGATAAACTGAAATAATAAATAAAAGAGGTAGAATTATTTTGATAAAAGAAATCTCCGTCGGCTGGATAAAAGTTTCATAAATTTTCATCGCTGTTTTCCTTCTCCTCTTCATACTCTCAAAATTAATTTTCACAGTTTCAACAATATTGCCTTTAGATAAATATTTTACATCGCTTTTAATGATAAAAAGGGGAATTTCGAGCAAACAAAGTCTCTTTCATTCGAAATTTTTATACGTATTTTTCGCAGCGAAGAAGAAATTTAGCAGCTTGTATCCGGGGTTTTTCATTTTCTGGTAAATTTGTAATGGTAGTAGACTCGCCGGTTTAATGAAATTGAAAAAAAGCATTTTTTATGTACTTTCCAACGTTAAATTAAACATTTTGATGAATGCGTTTTTCTATTTTAATTGCATTGTTATCGTGGCATTTTTTATAAAATGTGACGAGTTTCGTGAGATTTTGTGGAATTCGGGACAAGAGCAGAAATGAGGTAAGTGCCGTTGGGTTTTTCGTTTACCCCAGGCACTTTTAAATTGGTGTGACGCCAGTGAAAACCGGGCAAAAAGCACGTTCTCCTTAGCTGAAAAGTACATGATTTTTCACCGTGAGTATCCCACATTCATGTTTGACAAGTGCATATCGGACTTTACAATCGACGTATTCAATTGTAAAGAAGATGTGATACATATATCACAAAAACGCGTGATCCGTCAGATTTGCTTGCCCTATGGAAACGGAAACGTGTGCTAGATTTGTCATCTTGAGTACAATATTTTCCCTCAGATTTTATTTTCGCTTATTCTGCTCTCGGTAAAGTGAATCACCAGGAATGCAATTTTCGTTCATTTTCATTACTGACTAAAAATTATATCATTCAAACGTCAAATTAGCTCAATTATTTGATTAAAACTTTAATTACTTTTCTGAATGGAAATCGTTTATACCGAAAACCAGCGGAACTGAATAAATCATTATTCCTGCACATCAAAAATGCTTTCCATTCAATGAAAAATTTGTCGATTTCCGACGTTTTTTTGCTGTAGAAAAATGCAAATCAAATTCAAAAGTCGAAGGTTAGTAATTACCGGAATTGCTTTGACCGTTAAGAAGATTAAAAAAATTCCCTTTCCTTTCCGCTCTGTCGGATTCAGCTTTATTCTTTGCACATTCCATCAAGAAATTTAATTTCAACAATTAAACAGAAATAAACTATATCAAACATACGTACGTCGCATCAAGAGCATAACGTTCCAAGCCAGAAATCAACTCGGATAGCAAGCCCGTTATCTCGTTTTAATTTTTCAATTAATCCGTCAAGTCTGATTACTTCAGTTCCGAGATATTTTCCGGTCAAATTGTCAGTGATGCACGCCGAGTTAATAATTATGAATCTAAAAATACGCGGAAGCAAAAAGGAAGGACGAACAGTGAATCCATTATTGTGCTGGCCTGTCAACATGGCGGATGTTACTTGGTTGTTCGCGCATTAACGTTTCACAAGGATTCTCCTGTGTAAAAGGATAAGATAATCAATGTTGTATCCTGGCGCAAAGCAGCGTGAAATTTAAATTATCCAATAATGAGCATTGCTTTGAGTGCAGCGAATCCTACTCTCGCTATAAAAATTTAAAATCCTTCGCCGTGTATTTCAATTATTCAAATGAGAGCGCAATAAATAATTGTTTTTCGAGCCCTTTTTCGAAAAAACTGGAATTTTTTTAATTCATGTTTTCGATGTTTCGAAAATGAGACCCGGACCCATTCATTTTTAATTTCAAAGAAGTATGAGTTTTTGCAAACACCCGAAATTCTGTTCAACGTTCCCCGCGATTGAAGTATTAATGAAATGATGAATATTTAGTCTATAATTTCAAAAAGCCTCGTACGAGAAATGGCGAGCTTGAAACCGGAAAAGATCGTGGAATGGCGCAGCGAAAAGTCCGCCCTTCACTCGGGAATAAATTTTTCACGGCACGGAGAACGCTCTACATCTTTAATAACCCGAGGCTACCATCCGGGCGAAACTTCTCTCGACTCGGTCGTGCCGCGTATCGACATATCGAGTTGTAAGCGCGCCAAAACGCGCCGGAAATGGGCCGCCGTGGCTGCGGCGTGAAAAATGCGATTTTTCACCAGAACCAGACGTTATTCGTCGGGATCCAATGTCGCCGCGTCCGCGCTGACGACCCTCTCGAATTGGGAAATGTTCGCATACATCACCCGTCATCGACCCTGCAAGATTTCCATGCGTGACGAACGAATTTAAAATATTTACCGTACAATCAATTGGCATCGTTTCACGGATTCCGACAGTTGCAAAATTCTGTACTTCATGCAGAAAAAACGAGTCGACGAGTAATTGGCGAATTTCGTTCGTTATTTTTTTCACGAGAGAACGAAAATTTTCAATCGCTATAAAAAGGGGTATCGAAATTCATGAAAACGGAATATTTGATCGTGAATCGAAAATAATTTCCTTCGCTTTTTCAACGGCTCTTTGCCCACGAACCGTTTGTGTATTGACAAAGTTTGTTAATTAAAACATAATATAGAATTTCCGGAAAAACAATGAATCCTGTTCAAGTCTGGAATAAATTCGGTTGAGTCAGCATTATGCTGAAATATCAATTTGTAAACACATTTTTTTGTAATTACGCTACATCTTTTCCTTTCCCTTTTCTCTTTTCTCGAGGAACTGTTAAAATAATTTATATGAAAATAAAAAACCGAGATGAACGAAATAATAAAGATACGAAAATTGTAATGTTTATGAAAAAAGAGAATTTACGGAAATGATGATATTTAATTATCAGCTACGAATTTACTTCTATTTTAGGGTTTATCACATCAATTTTAGAAAAAAACTCTAAAGCAGCCGAAAATTTTGAACAGACGTTCGTTACAAAAACTTTAGCTCGTGCGGTATATTTTTCGAAAAACACATTTTGAATCCAAAAGTGAGGAAAAATTGGTACGGAATTACAAAAATAGAGAATATCGTTATTTGGCATGAAAATATGGAAACGGGAATTTAGGAATCGATACGATTCAGCCTGATTTGCATGCGGATATTTATACTTTTTGCAACCGCAGATGAACTTCAGAATATGCACTTTTAATCTCGCACGATCTCTGTAAAAAGGAACATTTCCCATTTATATTTTCATCTTGATCATTTGCGAACTTTTTCTATCCGCTAAAATTCCCAGGCAAAAACGCACAATGAAGAATATAAAACGCGCTCAAATTAATCTTCGTCTCTTCGCACAAAACGTACAATAAATTTGCCGTGAAGAGAATGAAATAAGTTGCCTTGAGTAAATTCTCCCGCGACGTTTCTCCCGAATCAACGAGTTTCAGCCCCCCAATTTTCATAAAGTTATACAACGAGGACTCGTCGTCGAATCAACAGCGCCTTTTTTCGAACAAAACGAGCAACGACATTACTCTAATTTCCAAGAAGCGCCTCGGGGCTCGGTGATCTAATTTGTGCCGTTTCGCAGCTGCGTCCCCGAAAGCAGTGAGCATTTCCGGCCCCTTCCACATATCACAAGCAAAGTAAATAAAGTCATAAATAGCATAACACGGTGCGGCTCCCGCGCACGTAGCGACCTGATCTCCTTAGCCGTTGCCTGAAGTGCATTTCGTTAGCAATCTCCCACTTCATCTCAATTCCGACACCGCGCACGCTGAATGCCGAGGCGACCCTTTCAAGCCCCGTTGCTTTTTAGAAAACTTATTTACCATATTCCTTCCGTAATTCGAAGCGCCCTGCGTTTCAGAATACATAAGACGCCGGATCGTAATGCGCCCTTGTGTGTACGTACATAAAAGTGAAGTACATCAATAAAAAGCGAGAGACGACTTATACATGTCCATCCATATTTTCGCATCTCTCTTTTGAAAACTTTTCCTGGGCAAATCCCCGAAGGGGGTGGAAAGAGCCGTGCCGGGAAGAGTCGGAAAGCGTCTGAGGAAAGAGGAAACCGTAAGATCGATTACCATCCTCTTATGTCTTCGCCTCTTCGCCCTTGTCATCTTGTCGGCTGGCTTTAGCAGCCTCTATCGCAAGCCGGACGCTCGGCCATTTACGTCATTATCGATGGGACCCGTTGGATCACCCACGGGCTCGACGTCGCAAAAAAATGGCCTCGAATTTCCTTCGCGAGTTACCACTATCCCTTTTACGAGAGGGCTTTTTGCGGGAAATGCCTTTTTTCTCCCTCCCCCCCCCCTCCTCCGACGAGGGGAGAAACGGGGATAATGAAATTTCCACGTAGCGGGAGAAAAAAAATTCAATGGGATTACGTCAAGATTCTTGACGGTTAGCCGAATCGACGAGTCACGTCAAAACGTCTCGAATGTTTCGCCGTTCATTTCTTCGATACCGGACGTGAAATTAATTCTCTCCGCAGGAAAATGTTCCGATACGAATATAACCCCACGGGATAAATCGTAGACTCGGTTCGCCAGCAGGAACATTCCCTCGCTCGCGCTGCATTAATATTACATATCGGGAAAATTTTTCCTATAACTGCAGATAGGGGAAAGGCGGTACATAAAGATGCATCGTGCGAGATACACGGGAAAACAGGGGTCGTGTAAAGAGACAACGTGCCCGTTATTAACCGGTTTATCGACGCGGAAAAGCGCTATTTATATCCCCTTCGTGATGCTACGAACGGAGAAACAATCAAAAATCTCGTCCCGGTCTCATCAAGCGCCGAATCGCTCTCTGCGTTTGGTAACCGGCGATTCATCTTGCAGTTTAATGCATTTAAAATAATTGAATCCCCATCTTGCCGCTCGCTGAAAAGACAATTCCTCTTCCCCGTCGCGGAACGAGTAACGACGTTTTGGTTTAAAAGTTAAGCGAGAGAACAATGAATGATAATTCCCGGAAAATGACCCGTGGCATTGTCCAACGGGTGCCTCGATGCGTATTACAAAGTGCGGTCAATTGCATTATATTCTGACCACGAGATCCACGGGTCTTTTGCCGAGGCACCTATTCATTTTCGGCATTGAATGTCGCCAATTAAATCGCGTAAGCGGACACCGCTGCGTCTCGCAAGCGTCGAGTATGTTGCGTATTGATCGTACTTGTTGCGCAGAGCAAACGCTGTCCCGAGCAAGCAGCACTGCCCTATGCTCGCGCAGAATTCCGCTTCCCGTGGACAAGATGTAATTAACGTCCAAATTTAAACAAGAAACGAGAGTTTGCCGAGATGTTTCGACCCTCGGCTTGGCAGCCGAGCGAATTCACATCGTTTATGACAATGAGGAGGCCGTTCCGTAAATCCTCCGCAAGGCCGGATACCTAAACGCGCTTAATATGCCTCGCCGTTGCTTCTTTCTCCTCGGTAACAATTTTTTATTCCCGTCAAACTTTCGGGATAAATTTGTATCATTAACCAAAGGGGAAGAAAATAAAAATGAAATATTCTCATACTTCGAAACTTGAAATTTGTACGTTCTTATCGAGGCTGGATTAAAATTCCGCAGCCTAGATTAAAGGATACACAAAGCGAGGGGTTAAACTTTCACGAGATAAATTTTTCCGGGAAATCCAGAGACGTTTCGGCCGTTCATTCGAATTAGACGAAGCGAGCGTTGTCTCGAAGCGTCCGGCTTTGCTGAGAAACGCGACTTATAACAATCCGCATTGAGCCACAAAGGTTTAATAATCGAGTCCTCGGAAGATTCTCCAGATGCGAAGCGCAAACTTCAGGGAGGACGGGAGTAAAGTTGAACGGACTTACGCCAATGGTCGGCGGCGAGCGCGGATAATCGGGTCTGACACGAGTCGACACTCTACTACTGCCGGACGTAATATCGCCGCTACTACTGTCTGACCAAAACAAATCTCTACCACTGGCCGCTCGGATCGAGGCGCTACTACTAGCAGGGAATGATCAGCCTGAGCCACGCTCCGACAACTGACAAACTCGCCTCGAGCCAGCACGCATGAACGGCCATAATCAACAGTCACTATACTGCCATTCAGGCGAGTAGGGTTCTCTTGTTCCCCTAATGCCTCACTCGCTTCACTCGGAGCATGGACAATGGCAAAAACATATTCGGTAACGTCGATAATGTAAATATTGACGGTGCAAGCAAACAGGTTTTTCACGGATTATCGATTCCGACTCCTGACGGGGAATATTTCGCGGCGGTACGTCAAACATGTTTTTCGTCCCTTTCTTCATCGGCGTTTTTGGGAATTGAAAAAGCGTCTGTTGACAGTGACGGGGGATTTTCGATCGTGTATCGAAGGGCTTGACTTTGCGTAATTGGATTCGAAGATTCTTTTACGCGCTTTTCGTTTAGTTCTCGACTTTTTTTCAATGCGAATTAATGCGAGAGTAATATTCGAGACGAAGCCGAGAATCAACTGAAACTTGATTAATTCTGCTCAATTATTGACACGCCAAAGTGCTATCGAGATGAAATTAAATTTAAAATGAACCGGATGAATTATTTCGCCAGCTACTTTGGACGCGGAGTGAAAAGTCTAATTTCTGCGATTTTCGATATAATATTTATCGGGGTCAGTTGCGGGGGACGAAATAATAATGCGCATCGAGCATATTTTTGTTCTCGACGAACAATCGAACTAATTTCCCGTAATGGCCGTTTTGGCGGCGAAAGTTGGGAAAAGCGTTATCGCGCGAAAAACATTGCCGGCGGTGTAGTTCGACGCCGCGAGCATATCGTTATATTTTCAATGTCTTTCTCGAAAGTGCACGAAAAACACTACTCCGGAGAGTAGATAAACCCATACACATTTTATACCGCGATCGAAACGTATACTTTTGAAAGTAAGGGTAGAAGAAGGAAAAGGTGTTTTTATCAACCCCGTCTATTCCTATCCATGTAACAAGTTCCAATGCTTCTACTCGAGTGCTCCACTAACACTTCTAGAAGCTCTCGTAAGCTCCGGCAGCAGCCCGTCACAATAGAGACTTTTTGCTGCGAATCGAGAGGCGTAGAGGGAACGAAGAGAGCAGAATTACGATCGATCGCTGCTTGGACTATAATGGCGCAAGAATAATTCATTGAAGCGCGAGAGGACGAAGTATGTACACGCTAGAAACGCAGGGAATCAAAGAAGGGAAGAATGCGCGATCGTCGTATCAAAGTCAAAAATCTGAGTTCCATTGTGCGTTACGCGGAGAAGGGTTAATGAGATTTTATGTAAAAAACCGAGCTAGTTTCTCTCTCCGCGCTCCATTCGGGACGTCATTAACTTTTCAGCTCGCTGGCAAATGCCGCTGCCGCATGAGCCCGCGTATGAAGGGAACTTACGACCGTACCTATCTTGCAGACAATCACTTCTAGCTCTATATATTTCCATGTTACCCAGTTGAAGATTCAAAAAAAAGGCTTTTCAAAGATTCAAAGAAATGTTTCGAGTTATACGAAACGAAAAATGTGGATAGGTTATCTTTTATTTCGGTGGGGAAACGGGGCGGATAGATCTAATCGTGATAAACAATTTTTTTTTCAAGTAGTCTTGATTCGCTGTAGTCAGGCACTGCCGTGACTGACTATTGATAGTCAAGATCTACTTGCACGAAAATTATATCGATTTTTCGTACTGTTTCCGCACTGGAATAAGACAGTGTTTGCTTTTATGTTTCCTTTGGTAGAAAAACTCGATAGAGCAAACAATTTTGAAGTACGCAGAAGTTGAAACGAAGTCAGTTTTCCCCTTTTTCTCTTTCATCAAACAAAATTTCGCAGTATAAATCGCAATTGGAATACTCGCAGTTTAATTTTATCATGAAGGATTAATGTGTTTTTTGATAATTAACTTGCTTTTCAACATCAAACATTGCGAACCTTTCGATGTTCATGAAAGATGAAGCCGCACGTTTCGAATGGTTTTTGCTCAAACTCGATAAATAATTATGTTACTGCTGATAAATTGAGGAATAACTCGCAGTGCTTCGCAAAGTTAATAAATTAATTAACAATTTCGCGCTAATAACGCGTCCATTATTGAAACAATAGCAACAGCTAAAAGCATAATTAATGCATTGACGTTTATTTGACGCTTATTTCATCAAGTGCGGTAGAATAAAAAGGAACATTTTACTTTGCCCAGGGTCGCCGATAGCAAACTTTTGTTAAAAAGCGTGTTAAAAGGCGCTGCAACGTAACCGGAAGAAATATTGCTACGTAAAAACACTCTCAATTTTAATCATGTTAATGCATGCAAGAGACAGTTGAAAATCTGAGAAATATTTCTCTATTTCCCGAGCAGCTTTCATGTTTACATTAAAAGCGCCGAGAGAGGAAAAAAAAGATTCATACAATTCAGCGCCATTTTCAACGTTCCGGTTTTTGGGGGCTTAAGGCAAATCTTCCGTTAAATTTATGCCTTTCCCTGTATTTGTCTTCAACATACCAATATCCAGGATAATTATACTAAGTCGCGGCGTCTAGTTACGGACAAAAGGAAGACGGTGCAAGGGCGCAAGTAAGGGAGGAAGTTGCGGTGAACGGGGAGCAAGGGAAAAAGCAAAGCGCCATGAAAATTCATAGAGTTAATACAAGACTCGATCGATAGGACCACGCGATCACGAATGACCTTGAAAATCACGAAGCTCGGCCTCGCAATGACCTCGAGCGACCGAATCGCGATTTTATTCGAACGAGAAAAATTCTCGACAAACAGAACGAAGAGAAAAATGATAAACGAATCCGAGAGCGGCGCGAGCTAGCATGAAAATTCATAAAATTTACACCCTGGCGGAATTGCATTTCTCGAGACGTTTCCTTTCATATACTTCTGCCGAGACGATAAATTCTTTATCGTGATTTCCCCTCGTTCTCTTTCGCTTTCCGCGCTCTTGTCTTTTCGCATCCGATCCGTTTCCACTTTGCCTCTCGATCGCGCGAAACTTTTCTATTATCTGTCGCGCGCTCGTCGCTTTTACCCGATACGTGTAACGCTCCGAGAATGCGACGAAATTTATGGCCGAAGGTGTATCGCAGCTTCGTAATATACGAGAATCGTCGCGGCAAAAACCGCCGGGGGAAGTTTACACAGCCGCAGTCTGGCGTCCCGCGAGCGTTGGAAACGTTGAACAAACGGATTACGTGCGATTTCTTGGAAGCATTCCCGAAGAGAAACGGAGTTGTTTATTTCGGGTTCATCTCGCGCGCGAAACCACATTTCTTTCCCGGGGAAAAAGCCATTTCGCGCGGGGCGAAAAAGTGAATATGAAAATTATCATCATCATTCACGGGGTGAAAATATGTTCAACCCGCGACGCGATTTATACAAATCATTGTTCTTAATAGCGCAATTAAATAAGGAACGTTCTCTCCGCGGAATTTTCATTTTTCACGATTACCTCGTCGAGGCAACGACAAATCAGGAATTATTGGGGCAATTAGACGAGCATTTTGTGCAACAATTGCCACGATTCCTTTCTTCTTTCATCCCTCTTTTTTCTTCCTCTGCGTGCTCGATGGAACGGAAAATTTGAAAATAATGAAATCGATCGTTAAAGTCGCGTTTTTCAGCAAGCTTGCCACGTGCAGTTAAGGACCCTTGCCAGGGACAATTCCATTTAAATCAAACAAGCACATCCCAGATCAAAGGAAGTTTAATTGCGATTCATGGAGTCGTGAATTCACGCGACAGTTTTCCGACAAAAGAAAATACCAATTACCATCTTTCAGATATTACAGTTTCGCGAAATGCAATTTATCCGGAGTGACTTTGAATGCGGAATTTCAACTGCTTTGCCAAAGCTTCGTCGCTGCTGCATTATTACGTAATATTTCGACGGACCAGGCAACTGTTTAGCCGCATCAGTGTCGTTCAAACGGCGATCTTCCGCCAATTTTCATGCCCCTCTTTTCCGAATATTTGAGTTGTTCAAAGTGTTTATTAATAATTTACGTGAAACGAAGAGAATAAGTCCTACCTTTAATTATTTGCGTCGAAAATCTAACTTCACTAAGAATATCCGATTGAGAACATGACGAAATGTAATGAAAAATGATTAAATCATTAAACTTTCATAATTACGTACAAGTACAATTTTATTGATTCGCTCATTTACAGTTTGTATATTCCTCAGTTTATCGCACTGGATTTTGCAATCAAAAATTCAATGCGATCCAAGTTTCGTAAAGAAAACTTTATAGAATTACGATCGACGTATTCTCGATCATATTTCATTAGATTTTCTTGACAAGGAGAAAATCTCGAAACGGATGCAGAGACACAAGTTTCCCCGCGGCTTGATCGAATTTACCTGTTGAGAAGTCAATTGCGAAATCCGTATTCATCCGAAAGGCCTTGTTTTCAATTAGATTCGGGTAACGATTTTATCAATTCAGAATACTTTTCGTCGATTCGGCGAAAAGTTTTCCAAAGGTAATAAAAGAAAAGCGCGAAAAAAGCATTACCTTTCGATGGCTGGCGAATGAAATTTCCAGAAGAAATAGATCGCAGAAAACAAACCTGGAGTTCGACATTTTTCATCATTGTTTTACAAAGAAACTCGTTGTATGCGCAAAAAAATTAAATTGTGTTTAAATAAACGAGAGAGTACTGTTTCGCAAAGATCGTTGACTTTTTCCTTTCAATATAAAACAATTACGTAGGCACGTAATGCATGGTTTTAGAGGAGAGCGGGTTTGCTTTTAGGGTAAAATGCTTCCACGACATCCGACCTATCATGAACTTGCGAGGGTCGCGTGGTAACGCTCTTAGGATATCGCATCGCATATCATGGAAACGGTGGTCTTGTTCATAGTCCTCGTCATATCGGCCCTTTGTGCATCAGAGCCGATAAAGAATGTTTTCGGTAAGTCAAAGACCCTCATCAACATTTCCCAATAACCAGTGTTTCAATCGAATTGCAGCTTCATCAAACTGACTGATTATTTAAAAAAGTATTCGCTTTTTGTCGATAAAAAAAGAATGAGAAAAAAGTACAAGATAAAGGGGAGCACTATAACTTTCGTGAATCCCGGGAATAAAGTTCCTGTAACATTGTCAACCGTCTTGATTAATTACTGGGAGAAAAAAGCACTGTTTCTTTGCGCTTCGTAGAGGCAAAGTGAATTTTTACTAAAGAATGTCTCGTCTGGATCGAAAGAGAATATTAGCAAAGACGTGACGAGAAAAATGAAGAGTGAGATATTTCATAGTTGTAAATCTTCAAATGATAAGCAATGTCGGAGGGTGGTAAAAAGTGGGAAGGGGGAAAAAGATGCATATTCAGTGAAAGTCGAGATGCCGCGTGTCAGCTCGAGTGATACTTCATTGGAGACGCGGTACTCTCGTGTCACTTTATCTTATTCGGTGATAATTGAATCAAGTTGACGCTGTTTCAGTTCATTGTACACTTCCCCTTGGCATGGAGGAGGGAAAAATTCCGGACGACGCTATAACAGCTTCTTCCAGCTACGAAATGAAGTCCGTTGGTCCGCAAAATGCCAGGTACGAATCGCTTCCGTGATTCTCCGTCGATACATATTTTACAGTTCGTTTAATCCGGAATTTTATTCATGCAGAAATAGTCCATAAAATATAAATTTCAAAAATTTTCCATTCTTATTCATATTTCTTTGAACCACAATATTTAATTTCTTTTTAAATAAAAAATTCCTCATTATCAATTGAAATCAAATAAAAATGGAAAAAATTTGCATTTCGTGAGCACAAAAAGCAGCTTTTAGTGAAAATGTGTAAACCCAAATAAAGCCTTCATCATCCGGGAAATGTAGCAAGCAAAAATACAAAATGTTGATCGAGTTGTTTACGAAGTTGTATGAAACTGCCCAAGCGGAGATAAAATTTGCTTTCGCATTGTTTACGTGGATCCCGTAACCTGCTGAAATCACTCGCGTACGTGCCCAGCATGCAAACATTACTTTATTACAAGATTTATCTGAAACGTGCATTAGCGCACATTCCAAAAGCATTTCACAGAACAAACAGAACTCGGAAAATCATCCGGAGTTCCATAAACTTTCTCGTCTCTAACGCGTCGTTCTAACAAGATCCAAAAACCGTTCGAATTTCCCATCATCTCGATGATCCCGCATTTTCATAAACAGATTACACGGCGAAATATCATATCGCGAATACGCAAGTTCCGCTGGCAGTTACATGTAGCAAGTTCGAAACTGCATTAACAGTTTCGAGAATCTCGCGATCATCCTAATTATAACAATGCAATGCGCATTCGAAGCCAAAATCTTTCCCGGGATTTAAATTTCCCCCGGAACTCGATTACGAGAGCTGATATCAATTATAGAGCAAATTCTCTCGTGGGAAAAAAAAGGAGATTACCCAACTCCGAATATCAACAATACCGAACAACTCGATAAACCGAAAATAATGCGACCCGATGAAATCGGAAAGCGACCAGTCGGGCGTGAAAATAAACATACCCGCTCTGAATGCGGTGTAAGCTCGTTTGCGTGATACTCTCGTCGGGAAATTTGATAAAGGCAAACTCGAATCGCGCAAATTCGTTCAATCGGCGCGCATTCATTCCCCGTCACGATTCCTCTCTTATCGCAGAATACGCCAGGAGAAGAACGGCGGGGCTTGGTGCCCCAAGGCGCAGATCAGCAACGACATCCGTGAGTATCTCGAGATCGACTTGACAAATCTGCACCTTATAACTTGGACGGAGACCCAGGGCCGTTTCGGCAATGGTCAGGGACAAGAATACGCTGAGACGTTTTTTCTCGAGTATTGGAGGAACGAGAAATGGCACCAGTACAAAAACGCCGACGGAAGTAAGGTGCGTTAAGGGCGTTTTAATTGATCAAAGCGACATGCGGGTGGATTAATTTTCAAGCCACGATACGGAAAATCAATTCCGAAGTATGCGCTCTCGATGCGTTCACATTGTTTGAATACCCGCGAAATTATTAATGTATAATTTAATTATCCATTTGGGTACGGCGAACGAATAGTTTCGAAACTTCGTTAATTACACGGTTTTACTTTATAAAAGAAGACGCGATGGAAAATTATTAATCCGAGCTCGTTTGGAACTCGCGGAAGAATCTTTCGTGGGAATTCCGGGATTTTATTGAAGAATTTTCCCGTATTTTGCGCTTGAATGCGCGGGGCTTTTTATCGCGCGTTTGTTGGGGGGAGGTTTTATCCGTAATGAAGACTGCCGCGCATAAGAAGGAATAATGCCTTTCAGGTGCTACGAGGCAACAGTAATACATATCTGGTAGAGAAGCAGAAGTTAGACTTGCCGTTCGTCGCGAGCAGGGTGCGATTCGTCCCTTACAGCCAGCATCCCCGTACCGTCTGCATGAGGGTAGAAATTTATGGATGCGTCTGGGAACGTAAGTGGAAATCTGTCTACGTGACGCTGACTTTTGAATTTGCATTTGTTCCTATACCGGAGAACGATTGTATTCAGGAACACGAGCGAGTAAGGGTAGCGATAAAAACCCATATCGTCATTGAAAACCCACGAGCAACCCTCGTTATACCTCATGAAAAAAATCGAGTTTATTTCGGATCTTTCAGAATTTTTGATTCGAATTTTGTCTCGCGCCGGGACTTTTGGGAATTTTTTTTAGAGCAGCAATTTGATGAACGTAACATTTGAAAACTAAAGTGGTTTATTGGTTGTTAATTTTTGGATGACAAAGTAATGAAATTAAAGATTTGAAGAAGGGAATAATTTTTTAGTGCAAATTTTAGCTTTTCATCATTCGTGACATTTGAATGATTTTTTAAAAAGCCGGTGAAATTTTGTTTTGTTTATTACGCAAGGAATAAAAATGCTTTTTCCATTTTATTCATACATTTTTGGATAATGAATAATGATCGAAAGGCACGTAAAATATTGACTGAAATTACAAATCAAATGGGCGAAATAAAATAAGATAATTTGAATGATTGGGTGAATATGTTCATGAATAAACAAACGATTGAACAAACAAATTAGTGAATAAATTCTGAAAAACTTGATGGTTTGATAAATAAATGAAAATGAAATTTAAAACCAATACATTTCCATCAAAATTTGAATAATTATTGAATGAAATTTCATTGCAACAATTATTGCAAAAATTATATTCCGACTACAAATTGATATATTTGAAATTATAATTTAATTCAAATTTAATCGAAACTTTATTACAATCAAAAGGTAATTAATAATACATCAATTATTTATAGTCGAAACATAATTTGATGATGAATTTTTCATTCCGTAGTTAATTAATTGACGAATTCCTAATTTCGTAAAATCCAATCATAATTTACAAATGATCCATCCATAATTAAGTAGAAATGTCTCGATTTGTAGATTTAAAAGTTTCATCAATTTGCAATTTCAATTTCACAATTAAAGAAAAATATTGTCAATACATTGAATATCCAAAAAAAAAAAAAAAAGTTGAACTTTTTAAAACGCTGAACATAATCCTATAAAACCCTAAATTATCCCCAAAAATTAGTACAAATGATAAGAAAAAAACAAACATGATAATATCAAATTTGGTGTAAGATCCCGTTCAAAAATAATTATCAAATCAGATAAAAATGTCTGTCTACAGAACGAATACTAAAGTATTCAGCCCCGAAAGGCGACGCATTTATCGACCGTCTGCATTATAATCTGGAGGACGTTTCGTACGACGGAACGGAAATGAACGGAATCATGCTCGACGGGCTAGGGCAACTCGTGGACGGTATTCCGGGCGAAGCGCCGGAAAACATCGCCCCCGCGAACTCGTCCAACTGGGTCGGCTGGAGTAACCGAGAATCAGTAGAACTCACGTTCGAATTCGCCGAACTTCGGGACTTCTCAAGCTGCTCCGTTCACCTCGCCCACGTGCCAAATTTCGCGATAGAAGTTGGTCCCTTATATTTTCAATAAACCCGCATTGTAACCTGCAAATAATTACTCTTTCTAAATAACGCCCGGATCGTTAATTCAACGAAGCGTCGTAATGATTGAACCATTGAACATTACGCCCCCGTAAAACAATGCGCAGTTATTTTACCTCGCGTCGTCAATGATTTATTTTATTTAACGATCAGCGCCGACGCTCAACTACGGGACATGAATTTTAATTAAATGTCCCGGGCTTTGCATACATAAATGGGAAATTTTCAATTAATATTTCATCAGGTCTTTTCCGAGGTAAACGTGTGGTTCTCCACGGATGGTAAACAATATCAGCCGAACCCGGAAAGGATGGAAATTACCGAGGAAATTAATAAAAGTAGCGTCACCGTTACGATACCTCTTCAATTACGGTCCGGGAGGTTCGTTAAGTTGGATCTCAAACCAAAGCTGAGGTGGCTTCTCATAAGCGAAGTGACTTTCGAGCCCGGTAAAGACCCGTCTCTCTCCCCCTTATTTCCCCGATCAAAACCCCGATTAAAAATTTATCAACCCAGTTGCAGGGGCGCAAAACATATCAGTGGAAAAGCCGGAAGACGTTGACAAATCGAGCCCTAACGAAACCGTGACGAACGAGCTGGAGAAGCCGAAAGCTGCGTCGAACGAAACGCTGATTAAACAGAACGCGAACGTCACCCCCGACGCGTTCCCCATCAGCAATTCCCAGACGTACATCGGTCTCGCGAGCGGGACCTTGACGGTGGTTGCTTTGTTTTTGACCTGCACGATTTTCCTGATGAAACAGAGGGGCCGTAACAAAGTCGCCCTTCTGCAAAAGCACACGGCCTTGCTCTGCGGCTCGTCCGCTCCGGGAATCACGATA
This sequence comes from Zelostemma sp. ZL-2020, assembly GCA_022816865.1. Classification (NCBI taxonomy): domain Eukaryota; kingdom Metazoa; phylum Arthropoda; class Insecta; order Hymenoptera; family Platygastridae; genus Zelostemma; species Zelostemma sp. ZL-2020. The sequence continues at coordinate 11,104 of JABFQM010000181.1, read as the reverse complement.
AACATGAAGGACATAAAAATGGCGCCGCCGATCGTCGTGAACGGGCTTTCGCAGTCGCGGCTTTCGATAAAAAGCAAGGGATTGTCCGGGGACGATCACACGATTCGCAGCAGCGACAACACGACGACCAGCGAGTACGAGCAGTGCAGCGCTTACGAAAGGACGTACAAACTTTTTTCCGAGGAGAATTTGGTGTACGAGCCTTCGTCGCATAACGGGGAACATTTTTCGAGTTGCAAAAATGAGTACGCCGGTGAGTTTGGATGAGGGATTTTTGGAGTGGTTGGGATTTTATTGATTTGGCTTTTTTTCATTTCGAAGAATTCACGAACGATCATGTTTACGGGGAAGAGAAACTGTCGACCTTGTACCCTGTTAAACGGGCCGAGCACAGTCAGACTTCGAAGTCGAGCAGAAAAATCCACGAGGGGTATTACGCCGCGACGGACATTCTGACCGTGAGTAGATTTTTGGCCTTTTTATGGGATTAGGATGAATGACAGATTTGTATTTGTTTATTTGTTGCGAGAAAATTGAGGCTTGATACAACTTTGTTCTTTATTTAAAATCAAATCAATTGGTTCAAAACCATTAATTTGTAAAAAAAACTACAATGATTATAATCGGTTGAAGTGGTTCTTCCAAAGAGCCGAAAAACAATCATCAGCAATAATTCGCCACGTCTGCAATTTCCAGATCAAGAGAAGAGAGCAGCACTCGAATTCGAGCCTCTTCACGTCGCTGCAGATTCAGGACAGCGCCCAACTTTCGAGCACTGCCGATACTTACAACATTCAACACGTTTCTAGACACAGATTACGAATTTTAGATAAGTTAGGCGAAGGCAGTTTCGGATTGGTAAGACTTCTTGTTTCCTTTCTCAACGAATCTTTAATTCCAATCAAACTTTTCTACTTCCAGGTACATTTGTGCGAAGCAAAAGGCATTCAATGTCCCGATTTCAACACGATACGGAACAGACAGGTTGTGATAGTCCGCTCATTATGGCGCGGGGTTACCGATTCCTTAAGGTACGATTCCCGTGAAAAATAGATTGGATCCAATCGGATCTGATCAGATCCAAAAACGCCCAATTTTCGGATCTGATCTGATCCAATACCAAATCTGACCAGATCTGAACTGATTAGGTCAGACCTGATTGGATCTGATCAGATCCAATTGGATCCAATCTGTTTTTCACGGGTTAATAAATCACAAGAAAAATTAGCGAGTCTAAAACCTGAATATTTCCGCAGGAAAGATTTTATGAAAGACATGGGTTTATTGGCGACTATAAGGGATATCAATATAGCAAGAATTATCGCCCTCGTGGAAGAAGAGCCCTTCAGCGCCGTTTTCGAGTACGGCGAACTCGGAGATTTGCCCACGTACATGACGAGTCGCGATGAAATTAATGAGGACGTTTCGTTAAGGTAAAAAATCATTCGCGCGTACTCGCAATTATTCCCATTCGAACTCTTCTCGTCTTTACATTTCTCGATGGGCTCGATTAATAATTATCTGGAGTCGCTTCACACCCTTTTCTCACATTTTTACAGTTACAACAGTCCTTTGAATTTCGCTACTCAAATAGCTTCGGGAATGAAGTACTTGGAAAGTTTAAACGTCCCTCATTGCGACTTAGCGGCAAGGTAAATAAAACATCGAATCAACGATCCAAACATTGTATCACGCATTAATTTTACAGAAATTGCACCGTAACGAAAAATGTAATAGTCAAAGTTTCGGACCACGCGATGTACTGCGGCAAATACGATCAAGAGTACTACGTGAACGGTTGCTACGCGAAAGTACCTCTACGATGGATGGCCTGGGAAGCCATCCTCTTAGTAAGTATTTCCACAGCTTAAAAATCTCACGAAACTTTGAACAAAACTTATTTCGTAGGGAAAACAGAGCTGCCGAGCAGACGTCTGGTCATACGCGGTGACTTTGTGGGAGATTTTCACGGGTTGCAAAGAGATGCCGTACGCTGATCTGACGTCGGAGCAAGTCCTGGAGAATTATGGGAAGTGGTACCACGGGGGCTCCGGGGAAAAATGTTCTCAGCCTCGTATACTACCGCAGGCGTCTACGTGCTCCGGGGACTTGTACCACATGATGACGAAATGCTGGAGCAAGCACGCGGAGGATAGGCCAACCTTCGAAGAGATCTACCGCTTCCTGAAGAGGCTGGGCTTCGATTGAAACGCGACGTTCGCTCGAGCAGCGTGGACCAAGAGGGAGCTTGCTGATCATGTGCAGACGTACGTCGCGGAGAGCTTTTAGACTTCTTGGTTTACCCGTAAAAACGCCCACCGAATCGTTTCAGAATAGATCCATAGATCGTCGTAGTCGTCAGTTCCGAGGACGAGAGATATTTTTCATTAGGAACAAAGTACTGTAAAGATATTTTTGGTACTTGCGTACCCTCGCAAATGATTGGCACACTCCTGATTAAACTGATTACAATCAGCTAAGAAGCATCCCTCCCGCGAGGTGCTCTAAGCCACTAACTTATGCTCAACTAGGCTAAACCTTCATCTTCTAAGTATATCGAATAAGATGTAAAAGCGATGGAAGATTTTTATATAAACCGCGCACTTTTGCCGCGGGGTTGCAAAGGTTGCTTTCACCCCCTCTCTGTACATTCGACTCCGAAGCAGAAATGCGCGCGCGTTGGAAAAGGAACTGGTCAATTTTCGTCACCTTTTCGCGACGCGGAATAACTTAAGACAAATTAATCGTAACTCACATATCCTCGTTTTAAATTGTAATAACGGTAAATAAAAGCGATGAAATTATCGAACGTGCGATACGAGTAACTAAATTTTTACAAAAATTGCAATCAAACTTACAATGATAAATTAAGTGTAATGTAATTTGTAACGATATTATAAATATGAATTATATGTTTCGGTTGTTCCTCTGTACATTGTTAATGGTCCTTGTTTACGAGCTGGAAATTTTTACGTAACATCTCTGCGTGTATTATTGCGGCAGAATCGTGTAATTATATCGAAGTACAATTGTCTAGCATCCGAGAAGCGAAGTATACGCTCCTGAGAATTGATTGAATGGTGCAATCGTTAATTTAAGAGAATTTCGCGCGATCATTGCTTTCGCTATTTTAACATGAATGTTGAATTTTACGAGGAGTGTACGTTGAGCGAAGTTATATGAGCTATATAAACTCGAAGAAAGATTCCGTTGAACATGATTTCGTCGTCTCGAATTTTCGTAGATCCAACAATACATTTCGCAAGAACTCGAGAAAAATTTTAACAAAGTTGAACTTATAATTTCCTCCGTTGTAATGTGAAGTTTGATTTATCTAGAAACTAAGGAGACAATCAATTTTGTCTACATTTGCGACCTTCTAAACAAAGAGCGAATGTTTCGTTGTTAGAGCCACAGTTCTCTGCATGTATAAATTTGTTGACAATGTTTGTAAACACGTTTCTACTACTGTTTCATTTGTTTCGGACGCGTACACATGCACGTAAATTAGCGTAACCATTATAACGATTTTTATCGCCTGATTGATCTGTAGATCTATACCTTAGCGTAATCCAAAATTTGTAACATGAATCGCCGTATTCCATCAAAAATTATATTCTTCATAATTCCAGTGTTATCTTCAATAAAAATTGTTATACAGTGTGATCATAGTTTTCTAACATTTATATTTTTATTCAACTTAATCGACCTTAGTGTTACTTTCAATGTACAAAACTAGAAATGTTATTCATCACACCTTCTCACTTTAATCGTTTAATGTTCATTTCTTTGTGAAAGTCTTCAAGAGACTGGTCCCAGCGTTCCTCGAAATACACACCCAACAAAAATCGAGCGTTCGTCCCATTGTGAATAGCCCATTGCAAATAGTGATCCAAGTACAATTTCCGATGCCTAAAAAAACACACAATTTTTATAAAAATACAAACTACAACTTTGAACGAGCAGATTCGTCCCGACACCAAAAACTGTTTCAAAAAATTAATCTCTACTTTGGCCGCAGGCGAAAAGCCCCGAAAATAGCCGCGGTGACGCACATGGGAAGCCGCAGCTGAATCGCCTCGAACCATTTGACGCTCACTTCTCCGAGCATCGTGATCGGCATCAAAAGCGTCGCGTGGAAAAGGTCGTGTACCTCGCGATATCTTTGCATCACGTACGCCAATTGCATATCGTCCACGTACTGAACTGCTGGTCTGTCGTCCGGCGACAATTTCTGCAAAAAAAGAAGAAAAATCAGCCCGAAGAAAAAAAAAACGAGGATCAATCTTACGTTTTTATCCATAAAATCGACGTAAGTTTTTCCCACTGTCCCTTCGGGCAACGTTCGTAAGCGAATAAAATCTACGGAGCGTGTGTTAATGCGAGGCTGCTGCTCGAGAATGCGTTTCCCCTCGTCCGTAATTTGCATCTGCTGCAGGCAATGAGCGAGCGCTATCTCCCCGGTTGTTTCTCCGAAGCAGGCGATCATGTCGCCCCGGGTGGGATCGACAAATGACACGACACCAGAACCAGCGCTCAGCAAAACACGCTGCAGCGGCGAGAGAGAGACGTGTCGTCTCGCAAAATCCTCCGCAAACGCCGAGTGCGAGTACAGCCGTCGCAGCATCGAATCTAAAATCCAATCGAGCAAAATTAAACAAAGATTTTGACAAATTGACATCGAGTTTCAAGGAAACGTCGGCAAAGAAACAAGTTCGTTTCGCGCTTGGAGAAAATTTATTTTCGACTTTGTACAATTTTTCTTTGTAAGTTTCGAGGGCGTTTTCGTGCTCTCAATCGAGTTTATGATACAATTTACAATTAGATCTATCGTAGTCGCGGATCACCACATTATGGCACATTTTTACGCTAGGTTTCGCTTTGGTACGCATGATACTTTCGACTGGATGTTTTTCTTTCGAAAAAAAAGAAGAGTGAGAATGCCTAATCGCTTATTCTACCAACAATAGCGGCCTCGCAAAATCCACCGCGAACGCCGAGTGCGAGTACAGCCATTGTAGCGTTTTATTTGAAATGCAATCGAGCAAACAAAGATTTTCTGTCGTTCGTAAAATTCAACATTCGTGTTGAAACAGCGAGAACAATGATCACGCGAAATTCTCTTAAATTAACGATTGCACCGTTCAATCCATTCTCAGGAGCACACACTTCGCTTCGATTTGAAATTCATTGGATTTCAATTGATTGTAAACATTCGCCTATTGCCGTTTGCATATTTCTTCGCCATAAAAACGTCGACAGGTACAGGAAAATTGAAAATCACAACAATCGCCAGGCATTCTAAATCGGCCCTTGTGAAAAAGTGCGAATCGTAAAAATCGAAAATTCCATTGCAATGACAATTACCTCAGTCAGCTTATAAATTTCAAAGTTAAACAAAGACCGATATAAATAGCACCGAGAAACCGGTTCCGATAAAATCAATCGACAATCTTTCACAAGGAACAAGGCACTATAATACTCATAAGCATTCATACCCACTCGCAAACATTCATTTGTTCAGTCTACAAAAGCACTCGATTCATCATACAATCTCAACTTTTTCTTCAGACTCTTCCTTGATCACAGCATACTTTGACTCCTCGTCTTTTTTCCGGAACGTGATCCAAGTGTAGATCAAGCTACCGACGACGCTCAAATTAAGTCCTAAGAAATTGAGCCATGAAAATATATAATCGCCGCCGATAACCATGCCCAGGTACGTGACGCAAATGTTCTTCAGACACCCGATGATCGTCGTGGTCAGCGCGGAGTTGTATAAAGTGCAGAGTATCACGCTGTAGAGGAGAATAAAGCCCATGACGCAGGAAATTCCGAACTGAAAAAGGAACATGGGTTTGTTCCAGTCAGGAAAGTCCAGGGCAGCGCTAACGTCGCCGCACCACCAGGCCAACAGGAACGCTGGCACGATCATGAACAGCGAGTTGTAGTACATGAGTCCGTACTTCCCCAGCTCCTTGGAGTCCAATTTTTTCTTCATATAAACGCCGTTCGTGGCGGTGAAAAAGTCGTTGAGCAAAATGAAAACGTAGCCCTCCAGCTTGAACGCGAGGTCATTGGACGCGGCGAGTATCGCGCCCAGGATCATCGTGTAAACGCTGAGCTGCACCGAAGTGCAGGCTTTTATCCCCAGGATGTAATACTCCGCGAACATCGTCATGAGGATGCTGAAGCGCCGTAGGGCGGTAAACATTGGAAGACTGAGCTCTTTTGTGCCCCCGAGGCCGAAGATCATGTTTCCCATGTAAATTATGGGGAGCGGCCATATTTTCTTGGGCGTCGAGAAGTCGAGGCTTGGGAAATCTATGTAACGCAACTTTTTGGCGAGGAACAAGAAGATGATCGTGGATAGCATTTGGCCGATGCCAAGGATCTGAAACGAAGGGAAGTTAAATGTTGTCAGGATTGTTTTGTTGACGACGGTTATCATGAAGGATGCGATGCCGTAGAAGAGCGCGGAGGCGATTCGGCAGAAAACGGCACTCTTCTGGCTCGACATCGTAACTTCTTCTCTGGATATCGGGGGTCATGAAAGATGGACTCGTCCTGCAAAATTAGAAATTGTCAAAAACTGTTTTCTGGGCAAATTTTTATTAAGCTTGACATAATGAAATCAAATTTTGAGTATCTCGGACATGATTTAAACTAATCAGTGATTTAAATTTGAAAACTTACTCAATTAACTGTTTTTTGGGAAATTGATTAAAAATTAAATATTCCTATTGCATAAGTCCAATTTGACATGCACGAAATTAAAATTTATCGTATTTGAGAATGGAATAAAAACTTGAACTCGAATTCTTTTTTTTTCGTTTTATATGCAGCTAATAAATTTCTTTTTATATTGAGTTTGCAAACATCGACTCGGAAAAATTACATTTTACATTCGATAGTAATTTCGCATGTTTTTTATTCGATTTAGGATTTTTTGAAACGGAAAATTAAGGTTGGAAAGAAAAATGTGGACGTACCTCACGCAGACGTGGTTTTCTTCGTCTTCGTCGTCGGCCAGATAAATCTCCCTGACATTTCTCACGATTCCCGTGTAGCTTCGGCGACTCTTGGAACGTGGCAATTACGTGGAAATGGAGAAGTTCATCGTGTCTGAACGTGGAGAGCGACTGGCAAAACGCGAAGGTCGAGCTCGCAGAAATTACGAGGAAACACTGTTTCTCGAGGAGGGTTATCGCGATTTTCTTCTCATCCGTTCGAGCCTTTCGGCTATTATTTACGAAGCGCGTGTCAGCTCACACACAGGCACAATCACGACACGCGGCCACGGGATTTCACACAATTCTCATCATTCCCGAGAGAAGCGTTCGACCAACCACGTTCGAGCTTTGAACGCGGGCTTTTTTGAATTTGACAGATATCGAAAAATGTTACGTAACAAAATTTTAGAGTTCATGCAATTTCAATAAATAAAATATGTATTCGATTTGGAATTTTTATTTCTGATTCGGAAACAAAATGAGCTTTTTTCTGGAGTTTTGTTGGACTTATTTTCTTGAACTTTATTGGCAATTGAATCACACATAACCTTAAATACGTACTTATTCATTACAAGAAACAAGTAGACAATAAATAACTGTACATGTACTTACAATGAGTGCCTTTTTTGCTAAACAGAATAACGAATCACTCAAAACTGAGTGGCACAATATGTTGAAAGATCGTGGAAACTTTTAGCAAAAAAATACTTGCGATAAGAGATACAAACAACATTAAAGCTGAATTTTCACGGCGCGTCACTTTTCATCGCCAGCACTCGATTTTCGAAATTTGATATTGATATTGTTCACTACAATTGATAAAATAAACTTAGCAGGTGTCAAAATATTAAAACGATTTTCTCTCGCTTTTTTTGCGACAAAAACTCCTAATCAAAATTTCATAGAAACCAGTCATTTTGAACGCGGGATTTGAATTTGTTGTTGTTTTTAGTCAGAATTCAAGCAATGGTTCAGTGTTGTTCAGTTGACATGGTTGACGTTACATTTCCGTAAAAAAGTTGAGTTTCATTAAAAGTGACAAGTGATTAATCGTCACGAGTGCAGAATATTCATCGATGACATTCTCCGCAACGGTGAGTTCAAAAACCGACCAGCATTTTCTAACCTGTATTAATAGCGCAAAAATGTGGTCTCGAACATTGTAATATTTCGGAAAAAGTCGATTCCACATTGGTTTTGACCAATATGAAAAACCATCAAAACAATCGGGAACAAGCTGCGAATAAAAAATGTAATCTCGCATTTTTCCCGAACTATTTGAAATCTTCAAACGGACAATTCTTGCATGCCAAAAAATCTCGAATTATTCACAAGGGAACGAAAATTTCCACATTTTATCATCATTTATTTTTCGTATATTTCATATATAATTATCATTAAGATTTAATAAATAAAGCAATACAAATAATGAAAACTTTACTGCGATTTTATAAAAATCATACTAGAAATTGAACAAACAATTTGCCCATCGCAAAGAAACGAAGTTTACTAGGGTAAACTCTCGTTTATTTCAACTCCCGGTTATTTTAACCAGAACAAAGGTGTGGCTCACTCAAAATAAACGAGAGTTTGCTGTACGAACAATTATCTTCAAGATTTTTAAAAGGTTCGATAAAACGCTCGGAACAATCGATGAACAAAGCACGAAGCTGTCGAAAGATCAAAATCTATCAGTGTCGAGCAAGTCAATTCGCATAAAAAGATAAATGCTCAAGTTACGCATGCCTCAACGCGGCATTTCGAATCGTAGAATTTCTTAATTACTCCATTAATTACACAAAACTCTTATATATTTCCCATAAAACAACAAGGTAGCCTCGCTCTAAAGCTGATTACGTGCATCTGGAGAAATCTATTCCCCCAAAGGGCAACTTAAATTAATAAATAGAAATTACATCGAAAACTTTGACTCGTTGCACATTTCTCGTCAAAGTGATCAGCACAACCCCCCTTCGTAATCGTCATCCTCTTCCTCCGCTTTCTTCGATTCCGGAGCTTCCGGTTCCGTTTCTGCTGCTTCTTCACTCCTCGCGATATTTTCCTGCTCTTCCTGCAAAAAAAAAGAAAGATAGTGAAATTTCGCAATTCATTCTCGAGTTCCCGCGACCCTGACTCACGTTATTTACTTCGGCTTCAATCGTCGCTTGACTAGACAATTTGCTCGCGTTAGGCGAGATGTAGGACGGCGCTGCGTTTGGCCTGACTCCTGCAGGAGGAACCGCGTATTCCTGCTGAGGAAGAGGTAAACCTCGCGCGAGCTTCGCGTACTCTACATCCATGTGCTTTATGAACGAACTGTTCAGAGCCGACCTCGCGGAATCCGCGTCCTCGTTGTCGTAAGCTTGCAGTAACATTTCTAGAGTTTGTACCTGGGGAGAAACAAGCAATGAACTTCGGTTCCATTTTACAAAGGTCTTTTCGAGACAAGTTCTTTTTACTTCTGCGGCTTCGCAGTAATTCCCCCATTCCTTGAAAGCCTTTTCAGCCGCGACCTGGTCTCCCCTGGCGAGCTGTACTAGCACTAAGGCCACGGCGAGTCGTCCGATGGACGGCGCGTGCTCGATTTCCTGGTGCATCCCGATCTCCCGTCGAATAGCGTCGGCGGCTTGATCATAGTTCTGCAGTTTGACCAGGATCCTGGCAACTTTGCTCATGTACTCGGCTGCTTGTCGCGGACTGTCCTCGCCCTGCAAAAAACGCCTCGTTATTCAACGAGATTCAACGTTCTGTTTTCCCCGGGAAGTAACTCGATGCCAGAAATAGTTTTCGGGGATTTGAGGAGTGTTTACCGAGGCGATATCGGCTGCGCGTTTGTATAACTCTAAAGCCTGTTCCGGATCTTTGGCTTCCAGAAGCTTCGCCGCTTTGTCCAGGGCGGCGACTCCGGACTCCGGGGAACCGTGTTGCTGGTACAGGGAACACGCGGAATGCGCCAATTTTTGCACGCTACTCAAGTCCCCGATTTCCTTCGAGATAAGGATCGCCTGCTCGACGGATCTGAAAATTGAATGTTTGAAAATGTACTTTTTTACTGACCGAGTTTAAAAGTCGAAAAACTGCGTTGGTAAAACAAAATTACTTACTTTCCTGCATGGAACCATCTATTTCGCATCGAAATTGTCAAGGGAAAAATAGTTCGAGGAATTGCGAAGTTTTCGTTGACAAATTAATTTGGTTTTTTTGTTCGGGGAAAAAAGGATACGATCGATTTTGTTTGTAACAATCGGACGCTTTCATGAGACATTCCTTGCATTGTTTATAAGACCTGGCGATGCGGAAACAGGTCGCTGAAATTGACGGAAACGTACGCGTTTATGCCCGAAAATGAAATGACAATCGAAGTTTTTACCTGCTGCGTTGTATTCGTCCGCGGCGACGTCGAAATCCGGCTTCCATTTCAGCAGGGTCGTTTTTAAACTGAAACAACGAGACGCGAAAGAAACGTGGCATGAAACGTAGACGAAAATATTGCGCACCTTTTTTCAGCTTTTTGTATGTGAGCGTTCGCCTCCTCGATTTTCGACATTTTTCCGAAGTATTAAATTCTCGCTTTGAGACTCGCGATGTTCGTTGGTTCCGAGATACGACGATTTGTCAATCGAAACGTCAAAGGTGCATCAAATCGGATAATAAATGTTGCAGACGAAGATTCACTGCGTGAATTTCGTGATTAGTGAACCCTCCCGAGAAAATTCGCCAAAAACTCCATCTCGCGTTTCCCTCCCGAACGAAAAAAATCGATGACTTATCAACGGTTTGTTTGTTGTTCCTGTTTTTTTGTTTTTTGTTCCATTTTCAGTCTACGTCGAAAATTTTAACGCGCTTTTTTTAACTGGAAAATTTTCGTGCAATTTTGAGATTTTGCGACCGTGAATTTTAAATTTGGCGCACGAACACAGCGACATCTGGCGGTGGAACTTGAAAAAGCGTTTCATTTTGTTTCCCGCCGATTCGGGCTTAAAGGTGGTTCCAGCGTTTTGGTGAAAATCCTTAGATTTTTTTCAAATTTCGTATATTGATTCAATTGTACCTCTAAAAATCAGTTGTCGAAAATCAGCTCAATCGACTGT
>JABFQM010000180.1:0-47623 GCA_022816865.1 Zelostemma sp. ZL-2020 | reverse complement strand
GTACGACGATTTGGCAACAGCGAATATCCCCAAGGAGCGCGCGCTATTTTAATTATTTTCGTAAGAAAATCTTTGACTGACTAGTAGTCTTTACGAGCTCGCCTCCGAGGAAGACGGTACTCGTGGACCTGCATAGTAAGAGCTCTCTTCGGTCTGCAGGGTCCCGTAACCGAGTCTCGTCACACAGTTGTCTGTGCATATCCTACGAGAGTGTTTCCCGGATATCTCGGCTCTCATAAAAAGTTTACTTCGCCGAGTCATGTACGCGAGGCGCTCGCTTATGGGCCGCCATTGGCGCCTATGGACCAACCCATGGGTATCCCGCTGGGACGTTTTGCGGCGAAATAAGGCACGAGTCTAAATATTACAGTCCTCGAAGCGAAATTTTGCAAGAGACTTGCCGACTGCTGCTGAATGGATTTTCAGGAACAAGTTGAAAGCCCATCTTGCGTTTCAATCGCTTATTAATGAAATGGACTTTTGTCGAAAGCGCTTTTGTTCGTCGATTAAATTGAATTCGTTTTGCAAATATTATGAAAAACGATGTAACGGCGCGGAGCAATTCCTTCTCAAACGGCGTCTGAGGGATCGAGGCGCTCTCAAAGCACTGACGAAGAAGAATAAGAGGAATAAGAAGAAAAAGAGCAAGTTGCTGAAGTTGCCGAGTCTGGGGGTTGCGTACGGCAGACGAGCAAACGACTAGAATATCGTGAAGCTTCTCGGATACACCCGGCAATTGAACTACTTCCGTTTATTGCTTCTAATTAAACGACCGAGATATTTCTGCTACGTTTCATTAGCGTGAAGCCGAACTTGCGATGGGACGGTTAGGTTAATGCATCCACCGGCATCTAAAATTTCCCGACGCCCCATGCCCGACGAGGATTTCACTTCCGTTGTTATTATAAATCCCCTTATTAATTCTATCCGATGTTTAAAGACTGCTATTTTCGCATTTAACAACAATCGATGCTCTGCGCATTAAAAGCATGGAAATTACTTGACTTCTGAAACTCTAAGATTGAATTAATTTTGATTGAGGGGAAATTAAAGGTGGAATGCATTAATATCGGTGCAGAAATGAATAAATTCATTTGTGAACAGCAAAGAACAAAAGCTTACGGTTATTTCTCGCAACCATTACAGCGGAAAATGGAAACAGAAGTGGTTAATTTATAGAATTATCTCGCAGAGTAATCGAGTACTTGTTATAATCGGATAATAAAAACTAAACGTAATCTGTCAGAGCTGAAATATTCCAAAGTGCTTTCGCAATTTGTTTTCTGTCTTACGAGGCTGTATGAGAATGGTATGACATGGGACATCCGCGTTTATCTAGACGGCAACCTGGGAAAACACGATCTCCGATCTAGTACAAAGCTGAGAAACCGTGGTTCTTACGGAGACTTCCCGTTGTTGTTAAACGCGTTACGAGTAACTGGAGTCGTAAAATTTCAATTATTTATCGCACCAAGTCACATCTCAATTAACATTATGTAATTTTCGCCTCTGCTTTCGCGCCGGAATTGCTCTTACTTAGTTTCGGTCGTTTATCGAGTCAAACTAGCTATAACAAACTTGACAAATTCGCAAATTCTGAAGAACAAGCAATTGTCTTGCAACTTGGAGAAGACTTGGCGAATGTAGAGAAGAGGCTACTACAATTGGACAATTTTTCAATATCATTTCAAAGCTCTTATATGAATCCTTTAAGGTGGATCGATACTTTAATGCAAGGGTGAATTGAAAAAAATATTTGTAATGCAACATACATAATTACATTTAATATGCCAGTATAATTTATTCAACGATACCTTCTTCTTCATGAAAAAAATACGCGAGTTAAAAAATCTGATCGTAACGAACAATTGAAAATTTTAACAGTTTTTTAAAAGAAAAATGTTCTTTTGTTGAACAATTTGCATGTTCAGGCATTTATATTGTTCACGGGACTATTTGCAACAACTTGACCGTGGCGTTTTACAAAATATTCATTTGCCAAAAAGATACATACATTTGTTCAGTAAGTCGGTCAAAAATTCTATAAACAAATGCATGTATCTTTTTGGCAAATTGATATTTTTCAAAACGCCACGGTCAAGTTGTTGCAAATAGTCCCATGAACAATATAAACGACCAAACATGCGAATTAGCTAAGAAATAAACATTTTTCTTTTAAAAAACTGTTAAAATTTGCAATTGTTCGTTACGAGCATTTTTGTCGATTTTTTCACTAGCGTATTTTTTTCGTGAATAAGAAGATATTTTCAAATAAATTATACTGGCGTATTAAACGTAATTAACTATGTTGCGTCATAAATATTTTTTCTAATTCACCCTTGCATTAAAGTATCGACCACCTTAAGATGCATCATTCCTCTGGAACTTCCCATTTTTTAGTTTCAAAAATTTTCGAATTTAAGCATGCAAACAAGTGTAAATTGCCACAACTTTTGTGTACAAAATGAATCGCCAAATCTAAATTTTCTGGTTTTATAATCTAACGAAAAACTGACTCGACGGCTTTTTTGAAGCGCATTTCCGGAAAACCGACACGCTTCGACGAAGATCAAAGGCGAGGACAATATCTCTTGAAATAATAACGAATACATTGTGCCAAGCATCGTCGAGTTATCCTGGATCGTGCTTTCGCCGGAGCTGGCTCTCTCGCGGGCCGCGCCAATTCTAATTTTGCACTCTCGCGCTCTCTTAATATCTCGTCGTAGCGAGAAGACTTCAATAAATCTCTGAATTCATTATCATAAATTGGCCAAGTGGACGAGTGTCGAGTGTGAGTGTCCGCTTTCAGGGATGACAGATCAAAGCGCGAGAGGAAGAGGTTCGATTCGGACTCCTCGTAAAAACGTCGTACCCCTTGGCTTTCCTTTTCTAAAACCGCTTATTCCGCCAGGCGGTGTGCAATTTCCCGAGTCTCTTTAATTGCTAAACGCTTTCGGAAAACTATTTCGATTTTTTAGTTTAATTTGTATTCGAAACGAAGGTTGAAGCGTATGTATTAATAGGAGTTAGAAGTCGCACTTAAATAAGGAAGGTTGCATTTTACGCGGAGCGAGGATGTTTGAAATAGTCAAGTCTCTGTTATGGATGGTAACATAGTAGTTTGCTGTTTGTCGAGAGTGACTCGGTTAATTAGCCGTAAATTATAGATTTCAGTGATGTCGAGCCTTCGCAAAGGTGACGAAGAAGAACAATTAAGGCTTCAACGGTCTTGATAAACGGACGCTGATGTGTGGTATTGCGTTAACGATATATCAGCTCTTTGTTATTTGCATGGACGTAAGTTGCGAAACGCTATTCGTCTATTTTCGAGCGTCGTCTGGATCGCGTGGCGTCTGCGACGAGAAGAAGAGTGATCTCACGAACACTGCAACACTCCCAGCGATTTAGCACACGTTACTTTCGGTACAAGATTGTCAATGCGTGCAATTTATGGGCATGAAACGAAGTTTTTGATATTATCTAAGATTTACGCCAAATGAAATTGCATAAATCCTGGGATCGATTCATGTTGAAATTTCGTGATGCAATCCCATCTGAAAATGAATATATATGACGCATACGTCACGTTAATATATTTTTTTTCAAAAGAAAATGGAAATTTAAAACTGTGGGAATGAGTTAAAAAGTTCCGGTGCTCGTTGTTTTGCCGAATGGACTCGTTTTTTCTCAAACGTTCTCACTTGTGGGTTGAAAAGTCCCCTCGAATGAAAATCAACATTTATAAAACTTGCAGATCCCGATAGGCAATAACAAGAGGATTTTTTTCCCGGGTATGATTGATTAGGTTTGCCAGTGGCTTCTACGGATGCACTCTTGTCGACATAAGTTAGGTTGCTAATACGCGAGTGATTAATTATGGTCACGGTTTGATGGAGCCACGATCTGCATCGGGTTTTTGATGGAAATAACGTCGAGTATTGTCTTGCGACGGAAACGATCCATCATGGCCTTGATAATTAGTACACAACGCGGCTGCGTGTATAATCACTTGCAATAATAATGCGAGACGCCACCGCCGCCGCTTTTGCCGAGGTGTGAAGCGACCGAGGGCTGTAAGCGTTCCGGCATGGTATACGTTAACAGTGCAACGTTACACGCCGTACGGGCGAGATGACTGCGTACACGCATGCAAAGCACGACTCTCTCTCGGCCGATGATTACACGCTGGCTAATTGTTGCCAGCACCTCGTTACCGAGAGTTGCCCACCTCGAAGCTCCACGCTCCGATGGAAAACTCGGCGAAATTGGGCTCGTTCATAATTAATAGGCAGGGATAAATTTCTAATAGTTTTGAAATATTGGCCCTTGTCGGAGAAATATCGTATGCGGGCCGTGCGCTATTCGAGCTGCGGTTTTACGACTCGTGATGGATTTGTTTTGGTTAATGACCCGTATGAAATAATTTTCTTCGATCTTATTAAGTTTTTTTCCTCCGCCATATAAATTTTCGTTTAATTGCACTTGCGCGGAAAGCGATTACGGTTTTACAATTATAATGAGCTCCGTTGTATTTCTTGGGTTCTTAATTACGGTGCCACAACAATAATATATTTATCCAATAGATATTTACATTTCAATTGAATTCAAGAGTCGTAAATCAAGGGGAAAAGTTCTGACGGCATTGCATCCCGTACTTATGCAATGTTACGCTGCTAGGTGTCAAGAAAATCCGAGTACAGTAGGAAAAACGGCGAGATCTTTCCCAGCGATTGCGAATGGAAACGGGCCTTGGGCATGTTCATTAGAAATATTTTAAAAAGTGGACGATCGCTATCTGTTTCGTGTTAAATATTCGTGTTATTTGTTCGCAGCCACTCGCCTTTTTCCGACAACATTTTCATTAAACTGTGGGCAATTACAGAATTTTTTTTGTCATTCTTAATTGAAGAAAACCATTTTTCGGTCGATTTTGTGGATATTTCCGCACGTAAATAATCGCGAATAGTCCGAGCAATATTTCTCAGCTTAAGCGATAGTTATTTCTCAGCGCAGCACTTTTTCCGCCTTCCTTATTTTCTTACACCACCGGGCTTAGCTTAATCTCTCCTTTAAAATTCACAAGCCTTTCGCACAGCCCGCGTACCACTTTTCTCGGTGTGCGCTCGATTAACGTTACTTACTATCGGCGCTAACGAAACATTTAAATTTCAATCCAGTTTTATTCAACGCCGGCATTTTTTACATCGCGATCAAAATTAACTCCCCAGTTTTTAAGCTATTATATTTATAAATTGCGACGAGTCGTGCGTGTACAAAATTAACGCATTTCGTGAATTGAAAATAAATTCTCTCGTTCGATCGAAGGAATGACAAGAATTCGGGGGGATTTTAATTCGATAAAGCGATCCAAAAGTCGAAAGCAGGTTTGACGTTGCAGTAGGGTGAATATAAACACTCTCTTCAACCTCATTCGAGACAGATATTCGAGTGTATTATGGAACGTGACGAGATCATTCGGATATCATTAGTCGCGAAAGAGGCACCTGCGACGTTCGGAGATATTCGTGAATAATTAATTAACAACGGGGAAGAGGGAACGAGTTTCACCGAGAATGTTCGCTTTATTACGATTCTTTTAGCCGACTAAATGATTACGATGTGTCGTGTAATTAATGTAATAAATGTGCATCGACTACATTAACTTGCGTTACTTATATCGTCGTTAAATTTTATCTCATCAGTTTGGTGGCCGAAAAGTGCGCACTCATTTTTTCGAAACGTTTTTCTTAATGCGCGCAATGTATCATCGAATACTTGCGTACATAATTAAGTTGTACGTGAATAATTGGGGTATAGGAAATCCAGAATTCTCAAGCCTCGAATAATGTGCAATTTGAAGCCCAAAGTTTACTTTGGGGAACGGCGATATTTAGCGAATTTATGAAAAAGTTTGCCGCGTGAGGTGAGATTAAATTTTCAAACCGCAGAATCGCTTCTTGTCCGTGTATTATTTACCGAAACTTTCATCGAGACTGCATTGCAACTTGGGGAAAAATCAATCCCGCTCGGGCGAGGACCAGTGCAATTCATTTGCATGGGAATTGCAAGCCGTAGAATTGTGCCTGCACCTCGGTATCGATTTTAAGTGGACCGTCTGTCCCGTCAGACGCCTGTCTCGTCTTCGCTTATAGACAGAAGACACAGTCGCGCATGCGTTCTCGAATTTTTGCCTCCAATTCACGCTCCAAATAAAGTTCGACTTTCTTTACATTTCTCTAATTCCGCTCGTCAAAGTTTGATATCAAACTCAACGGAAACAACAATCTCGCGATAATGAGGACAAACTATGTATTTCCTTCGTTATCGCACTTCTGTTTGCGCAAAATAAGAAACTTGAAGATGTACAGATGCACAGTCGTCGAAAATATTTTTCCTCTTTCAGCGAAGTAAGTCTGGAACGAGCTTTTTTTATTTCTTCTGCTCTCGTTGAAGATAATATTCCTTAACAATGAAGTTTACGCAGTCGGAGAAGAAGGGAGGGCTTGTGGGAAAGTGGTTGGTATCCCTCGTGGACACTACGTAAGGACTATAATCCAAAAAGTTGGTAAGACAAGGCTTCCGTTATGAAGCTCAGGGGTGAAGTCAAGATTGTAATTAGCCAGCACTAAGTTTCGAGGTTTCCTCGCGCTGCATTTGCATGGACTTTCGCGCAAGACGCTGCAACGCATACACGTATCCGCGGATGGAAAACGGCAATACCGTTTTCATACTCGCGGAATGCTCGGCACGTATCGAAATTTGTTTTTTGTATCCTCTTAATACCCCTTGTTTGTTTCTTACCTAATGTCGCTACTTCGCGCTTTCCAATGTTTGTAATCTCGCTGTACGAGCAGGAAAAGGCACGAGAAGACCCGGAAAACGATGAAATTATCATCGTCAGGATAATCGGCTAAAATTAGACACAGTCAAACATGGTCAGATTTTATTGAATTTAAACTGGCCCGATCAGATTTGAACTCTTTCTTCAATACTCGAAGAAATATTCTCTTGGTTTCCAAAAAAATGTTTTTTGAAGAGAAATTATTTAATACTTTATTTGATCAATGAAAGTTTATGAGCCTTTTCTTGTAGATTCAATCTTTTGAGTCTAATCATACTTTTTCTGGCGTGGACAAAAATGATATCTGATCAGGCCTGGGGATCATTTCCCGGGGAGATAAAAACGGATTTCGAAAAGCGATTCTTCCTCTCATTAATTGCATCGAGTCACGATTTGCACGTGAAATACTTTGTATATGTGTTTTGGGACAACGTTGACGTGACGTGGCATGATGTGTGTCGTGTGGATTTCTGTCACGCGACATCTGATGGCAAAATCGCAATTTGGAACACGTGCGCTGAAGCGACGCGATGTGAGGTTGATGCGACGTAACGTGACATGAGAATGATTGCATGTCACTTGGAGCGAAAAACATATCTAAAAATATTAATTAAATTCGCTCAAGCGAAATTTCACATGCGTCATTATTCATAATATCAACAGCGTCGACTCACTTTGCAATGTCGAACTCTCGTCCAAATTTTCACCGTTTCATCGCAACCTTCGGAGCCGAAACAAACAACGAATAAAGCCAATGTCAAGGCTGCCGGGAAACTGCGTGTTCTCTCAATTCAATTCGATTCTTCGATATCTCATGTTTTAAAAGAGAGCAAATTGTAACCCCTTTGAAATTCAAGGGTTGTTTTTGACGACTATCGATGGATACGAAATGAGCCGAGTTCATATACAAAGGTGACCCAGAGAGACGTGAAGAAGAAAGAGCCAAGAAATGACGGCAAAAGACGGCAACGGCACGCTCTCTATCTTTGTTAATGCATCGCCTCCGGAATGGCCGATTAATTTCAGCTACAGGAAGGAAGCGACTATAACTCGTCTCTGAGGAAGCATTCTTAATCCGCGCACTCTTTATTACCGAGCTCAGCCTCTCCTTTTCTTTCTCCCTTTCCTCCCGTATCATTGTCCCTTTCTGTTCCTTTATCTCCTCTTCTCTCTTTACGCTTTCCGTTGGTCTTTTTCCGTTTCCTCTTTTCCTCTTCTGTCCGTAGCAGTAGAGATCTTCTCTAGTTTCTACGATACAAACGGAGTCTTCCACGTTCTCTGTGTTTCAGGGGTCAGGACATACTGCCAGTGGCAATACACTTTGCTTCTTTGCCGAAGAAGGAAGGCCGCACTATTTACGGCAGCCTAGTGCAGTTCTTATTAGGATTCCATGGAGGCAGTTTATCGGAAGGTAAGGGAACTCCCGATGCTTCACTCTAGTTGTCCATTTCCATCTTATCGTTATTTATCTCGTTCTCATCTACGATGGCGATTCATTTTTTCAACACGTTTTTCTTCATTCCATGACCTTCAGTAAGGTTGCGAACGGTTCAATCCAAGCGGATCCTTCGACGAATAAAAGTTTTATTAATTCTCGCACGTGTCATGCAAATGATACGCATATGGCATGAAAAAGTATAGCGTCTCGGTTTATCGCATCGATAAATGTTACAGTGTATCCGCGGAATCCCTCGGAGAAATCTTCGAGGCGTTATATCAACTACTACTGACAAAGTATTCGTTTCGCGTTGCGTCAGTGCTAGAGCTCATACAACAGACAACGAGTCGTAATTCTTCACTGCATGATTTGATCGAGTGAAAAGGTTGAAATGATTGAAAACAAAACGTTCCGATAACTCGATCAAAATTGTCTTATATGCAAAGTATGATCAGTTTTGGATGGTAAATTAATCCAACAAGTCGGGTAACTCGGTAGTGTTTTTTTCCGGAGTCGGAAATAAACAAGGTTCCTGATGATGGGATCTCGGGGAAGATTTTGAAGCTTAGCGATCGCGACAAGTCCCTTGGGAGCGCTCATCCTTGTCGCGAGAGCTGGCTCGAGACGTTTAATCGCCCCAGTCTCTTAGATCGCAAACAACGTGTCCCGACTGGAGGCGCCCTGGAAGCGATGCCTTAGTCCGTACAACCCTCGTACGTATGTACCTATACGTGCTGCCATTTTCGATAAAGCGGCGTCGCGGGGATGACACTAATCGCGCACGACGTGCAGGCAAGCTGCTCGTAAAGTGTTTAGTTGAGGGGAAGGTTGATGGCGGTGATGGCGACAGTGCCGGCGGAGGACACGCGGAGGAACGCCGCTCGGGAAGGATGGGTTAAACTACACGAGGTCTGACGGTAATAATTGAGTGCCGCTCTGTCTAGTTAGCGCCCTCCGTTCTCGCTTCGAAACTCGTCACGTTATCGACTACGCCAACGGTGATGCGTGACAAATCCATCTCCCGAAATTGACACTGTTTATCCTGAGTCATCAACGCGAGCACGCGAAATTACTAATGAATAAAAAAACAAGACGACGTAATTAATAAAAAAATGTGCGTCGCGAAAATTCGTGTCTTTCATGTCTTATTTAAAGACACTGATTTTGTTTTAAGCGTCTCAAAAGCAGTGAGGTCGATAAATTAAAGCAAAGTTCGCGTTCCGCGAAGGATCGTACGTGGAACAAAAGGGTAGTATCATAGGCCACAGTCGAAATTGAAGTCGTTTGGGTCGTGGAAGCGCGTGGCAGCGTAAACGAGTCTGCTCCGGTTCCTCTGACTCTCCCCTATCCTCGTCTCATTCTCCAGCGCCATGTCTCTTGGTATCTTCAATCGTAATTCACCGCTTCGTGCCTTGGTTACCTCCTCCTAAATGCTTCTAACTTCTATTCCTTCGGCGGGATCAAACAATGGCGCGTAAAATTTCAACTTTAAACCCCCATCGCCCAACGCCTCGTCTCCTCTCACGAATCCCCCATTAGGGGCAAAAGAGAAGGAGCGTGATTTCATTACGGGAGCCGGCATTTTAGCAAGCTCCAATGTTCACGTCAACTTTTTTCATAATCGGCAAAGTGCTTGAAAATTGCGCACTTGTAAAGAAACGCTCAAAGGGAATGGAATAATTACTTTCGAACCTGCCAATTACAGCTTCCCATATCAACCCTACACTAGTTTGTTATCGGCAAACAACAAACAATAAAAATGTTGTTGCAGGATAGAAAAACCATTTAAACTAGGACGCAGCGTCGTAATTCGGTTAGAAATCAGGTCGCGAGGTTGAGTATCGTAAAAAGTGGAATATGAGAAGAAGACTCTGGAGAGAGGGCGGGAAAAAAACGAGTTTACAGAAGGTCCCGGATGTCCCTACTCTTCTTCTGAAGAGGGAGAGTCGTGACCGGGAGTTAACGCTTCGGCATTTCTGCGAGCACAGTATACCGGGTCTTTTGGCAATGCAAATTTCCAGTGCAAGGAAGCCCTGGTGCGTGGTGGGGGTCCAGCGTAAAGAGAAGCACCAGGAAGAGCATCGAAACAGGGTATGGGGATGAAGGGTGCTATGGTGGGGGAGGATGAAGAAGGCAAGCGATGAGAGAGAGGAGTCCCGCATTCTCGGAGATTATCGTGCTCGCCATCAGCGTATCATGGCGTCAGCGACAAGATTTATATGTAGAGTTTATTGTCCCTGAGTCCGCCCAACTGCGTTTTATGGATGTTTTTCGAAGGAGCGCTGCCGCCCGCGTGATCTATCGTGGGCTCTCCCCCGTTACCTTGGCTATCAGCTCGTCTCCGTCCGGCCACTCGGCAGCGGAGCTCCTCGTCTCTGTCGGGACGTGCGAGAGAAGAAGCACGCGGGGGAGTTTGGCGAAAAAGAAAGAGGGAGGGAGGGAACCAGTGCCGGCCGAAGAATTCCGAAGACGGGCGCAGGATTAATTACCCGCCTGCTCGCCGTGTTTATCGAAGCAAAAGATGCGATTCTCCCTTCTTAACGAGAGCTCGCCGCGAATTTATGTCGAACACGTAAGAGGGCTTTTCATTTTCGGCGAAATACGACTATCGCCGATTTTGAACTGGAACACGCTCCCCCCGTTTTCTTTCGGGCTTTTGGTTTTTGGTTATTTGCTTCGTTACATTGATTTCTATTTCTCTTTCTCCACTTTTGATGAGACCGTTTAATTGGGCGCCTTTTTTTAAGTTTCTCGATAATTTTTTACAGCTTTTCGGGTTTCTGTATCGCGAAATGATGAAAATCGAATGCGTGGAAGTTTTTCACGACGTCATAAAAGGGGGCTGATCTGCACAATTACAATTTATCTGGGTTGAAAAAGACTTCCTGTCTGTGTTTTAGTCGGTGAGTCGTCCCTGGCAGAATCTACTAATGAACGTTGTCGAGGCATCCTTCCCCCGTTACGACGCTCTACGCATTAACGCGAGATTTATGCCGCAGAATCCCGCGACGATATCGCATTTACATTTTTGTCGCATCACTATAAACTGTGCGCCCGATGCTGGCTTCGTGCGCTTAGCGCCAGATCCACAGCGCACGTGTACGTCGTATCTATATTTTCAAAACGACAACGCAGCCACCCCCTGACCGTATTTCATGATCGGACGAGCTTTGTTTCGTACGTTACGTTACGATCGCGTGGCAGGATAGCACCACCGGAAACGATTTGCTCGAAATTTTGTACGGGAGCTCGGTCGCTGCTCGCGTAGAAGAATATGTGTAGCCCACATGCATCGCTGTTTTTATACGCGGTCACTAGAGTCGATTCGACTGATGGAAGTACGAAAGGTCGGCTTATGCACTCTAAAACGTAATGAAACATTTGATTCATTTGGAATCGTTAGGAATTGGTATAACTTAAATTTTTTTCTCTGAAAAGTTCAAGAGGTATTTCGGAAGATTTTTCAGAGTGGAATTCCACTCCGAAAGAGTAAAATTTCACTCCAAAAGATGAAGCGTGCAACCAAGATAAAAATATGATCGATTAAACATAGTTTCGATTTGTAATAAACCACATTCAATCGTCTTCAATCACGTTTTATTACCGAGTAACGAAAGTGCACTGATTTCCGATAACGTAAAAATTAGGAACGCTGCAATGAAAAGGTTGTAAGTAGAGCATTCAAAGTGAATTGGTCCAGATGTGGTAAATCGGCAGCGGGAACATCCGGCTTCGGGGATGTGCTAAAGCGATGCCACGGCTATGGCGACTCGGCGTTGCACACATAAACACGCGAACTGAGGGAGATACATGGCGGCAATATGTTACACGTGTTACCGGCCGGCACGTACGGGTTGCGTCCGGCAGTCAATCGCTCTAATACTCGCACTCGGTGCACGCTACTAGCGGCATTCTGCGCGCCACGACGTGTACGCTTCAACTCACCCTCGACCCCGTCACTCTATCTCTATCCGTGTGGCGACTACATCACCGAGTGATTACCTCCATCGCATCCCATTTCACCCTTGCATCACCACCGTTGCGCCCTACATCGGCAGCCAGAGAAACCGTCCCAATTTCACGTCTTGTAAACTCTAGATTTTCGTTCATTAAACACCTTTGGATTCAACGTTTTTTCTTTGCTTCTTTAAGATTACTTTCCGCTTGGAAAATTCAAATAAACGTTCTCAAAACCAGTTAATTTGTCGAATTGTTCGTGTCCGTACATGCTTGGTTTGTGATCGAGCGAAATCGATAATTGCAATATGAAATGAAACGAGATCATGTAGGATTAATGGAACGACATAACAGGTACCTTAGCAATTCAGGCAGCATCTGTTTCAATGTAATGAAGACTCTTCATCGGTACAGGGGCAAGCCGAGATACCCCATGAGCTTCCCTTTTCTCGCCAACTTGGCAGTCTTATTATGCGTGTTTAACAAAGCTGAGCTGATTATATCAATAAATTAAGGAGAGGGAGCCTCAAACTATCTTAGCCATCCGTTTCGTAACGTACTATCGTCCCGGTACCGCTTTACCAAGGCGTTCATCACGAATGTCCAGGTCGCGCTCCGCCCTGAGTTATGCTCGACAATTATACCTATCTACCCTCTTGGTGGGCGTTATTATCATATTATACCCCGCAACCTCGCATTCCCAATAGCTACATATGCGCGTGTAGACATAAGTATGCGTGTCCAACCTCAATCTAGTCAAGAGGCGCGAGTTTATGTACGTGCTACGATTGTATATTCATGAATTTATTTTATTGGATCACTCGGATGCGTTATATACGATCGTATCTCATGAGAAAGTATCGTGAAATTCTCGAGTGCGTATTTTACGAGGGCCCCTTCTCCTCTGGCGTTTGAATTGTTTCGAATTTATCGCAATCGATTATAATCGCGTCCGGTAAATGCGTCGTAGGAAAATAATTGAATGTCGCGTTTCCGACAGTTCCTCGTAACTGGGTAAACAGTATTGTCGCGGCGCCCATTAGGAACGCACACGTGCCACCTTGTGTGGGAATCGAAACGCGATCGATGCAGTATGCCGATCCGGGCATTTAACGCCGACAGATTGATGGAAGCGATTTTCCTAGAGCAATGGCCGCTGCTCCGCCATTGACAATTATACCTGGTACACGCACTCCACGTCGGCCCGTCACATAGATCTCGGCGATCGGTTCGACTCCGGTCCGCTCGTCCGTATTCGCTGGCAATAACACTAATACCATTCCGGTTCACGTAATTCGCACCGGCGAGCAACATCCGAACACATTTGGCCACACGTACAGGTACATAAACCGGGATGCACCTTCATGCGGCGACTGCCGCCCCTTGATTGCCTCACTCGATCGCATTATGTTCCCACCATTATCATAATTCAAGGATTTTTCGGCTCGGGCGGGCGTGACTCCAGCTCCACGGAATGATCCCCATCGATCGGGAATTTTCGGTACCTTGCCGCATCGGCCAGCCGAGGATTACGGATATTAGGCTGTAATTAATGCTCGGCTATGAGCGCGATTCATTCCATCGTCACCTGTGTTCATTGTTTCGCTTGACTCGTATCGTACGTCGCTGCGCATTTTTTCGCGAATGTAGGTTTTTGATTTTTTGGTGAATTGGAAAATTTTTACTTTGTCGACAAGGTTTTTTCTTATTTTCGAGGCTGTATTTTTGTAGAAATTCTGATTGAGAAGAATCGAAATGCATTGGGAGTAATAGTTTTCCGTGTTACATAATATTCGACCGCAAAACTTCAATCATCATATCTCTGTAGGGCGAGGGTTAAATTGGTATACTTGCCGGTACAAACTGCAGCGTGAGAGCAGAGACATGCGATCACGAGCATGAATTCGCGCGACCATATTCGTATCGGGCACATATGGCCACCCACACGAGTCCAGCAATGTAGCGCGTTCAACTCATTGATGGGATGGGACACTGTGTATGGCAGTTATGGGACCACGAGGCTGTTAATGACCATAAACAAAGCAATCATTATAATCCACTATGAGTCACTCCAACTGTCTGACTCGATACACTGATACAACCTGTCATGCTTCTAAGTGACTGACGAGTTGCTAAACTTTGATCAATTTTTTATCCTCCTTTTAAAGGGATCTTGGGTAGCGCTTGAAATTAAGTTATCTTAATTTCGTAAAATGTACGTTCGGAAAAAGAGTTGTAAAGATCGAAACGAAGCTGAAGAGGTCGCGAACAATTTCGAAAATCGTGAATTTACGATCGAGTCAGAAATCTAAACGACACTCGATGGAGAAATCGGTGAGAAGGAGAGACAGAATAACTAGAGAGGAGAAGAGAGAGAGAATTCGATGGCTTACGTGGATCGTAAGTCGACGATACGGCCCTCCTCTCGTTGAAGATACGGTAGGGATAAAGAAGAAGCAGAGATAAGAAAGAAAGATGTATCGATAGAGATGGTGAGTCGGGTAAAAGCGAAACTATTCTTTTTAACCGTACCGAAACTGAAGGATCCTCCGCAACGGATCGAGCTTTTGGGTTATTTGACCCTTGAATCTGCGAACAAAAACGGAAACCGCTAAAACAGCTTTCACAAATATTTCAACATTCTTTGAAACGTTTTTTATACCCTTAAAAAGTTCTCAAGTTTCGAATTATTAACGATTTCAATTCAAGAACTTGAGAAATTGATGTCGTTTTATTTTTTTAAAAAAGAGTAAAATCAATAAAATGTCATATCGGCGAAATTACGATTTCGTTGGATTGAATGAAACTCTCTTTTTCGAGCGAAACAATTTCTTGATGGGCCCTGAAATTAATACAAATAAATAATCGAAGCCGGCAGTCCGGGCGCTCTCGCGAAGCCGCGAAAATTGGCGATGACGGCGGATGTTATTGGCAGAGAAGCCATTCGTCGCGATGATGGATGCCTGACAAGCGTTCCTCGCGTTCGCTTCGCTCGCTCGCAGTTATAATAAGTAATGGTCTCACTTCCGCCGCTATGGCTATGGCCTGAATGCCTTCGCGAGTCTCAGGGTTGAGTGAGGCCAGGCCACTCTTTTACTCTTTCCTCCGTCTCTGTCCTCCTTCTCTCCTAATAACTACAAATCTGTCACACATTAATTCAACGCCTGGCATAAATTCACGTCGGGGGAAAAAGTTATCACGACTCGGGGCGGACCATGAGAGGGAGAGGCGACGAGTCGACGTAACATGACCGAGTTGCGAGGAAAGAAAAGCGAGTCTGAGGAATATCAAGGCGCTTTGCGAACTTCGGACGAGTTTCTCAACTCGGCGTTAAAAAATTTCCTGCGTTAGGAATACAAATGAATGGACAATTGGCGGGAGAATTTTCGAAGCAATCAATAACCGGGGCCATTTTAATTAATTAACATATAACTAGAATCAGAGTCAAATTTAAAATGAAATATAATCCGTTTAACGTTCGGGCTACAAGTTAAATGCGCTACGTTTGCACGCACGAATGAGTAAGTACAGAATTAATTTATCCCCTTCCAAAGCTGTTATACATGTAGAAAGTATATTTCCATTCAAATATAAGCTTCAATGATAGACTCGATTCAGTCGATGTGTGCGGATCTTCTTGTTTATAATTGACAGTAGACGCCGTGAGGCATCTTCCGCATGGTCGAGTGAACAACGAAGCTCTTCCACCAATCATTCCCAACAAACCGTTACCATATTTTCAGCCAATAACCACCGCTCTTGAAAGAAAACAATCTGAATTATTCATACGTATTTCAACATTTTTCTGATTACATTCTCGGCGCTGTTTCAATGCCAAGATTAACGCCGCTCGCAAATTTCAATCGCCGCGCACATTCATTACGCGAAAACCATTTGGAGGAATATTATTCCTCACGTGTTTTACAGTTTTAATAATGATTCCGAGTAAGGGGTTAAAAATGTTCATCGTTCATCATAAGGAAGCTATCGCGCGCGTTTGTCGCGTCATCGATCCAGCGGATGCGCGGCAGTTATTCGCAAGTGCTGTGAATTTATATGTAGCAGATACGTTCGAGGGTGTAGGCACCCTTACCCGACCTTCCGTTGTTTATCGGAGCGGCATGCTGGCGTGTCGAGCGTCCCATTTTACATCTACTATGTTTTATCACGAATTCGTCTTTCGACTCCAAGTACTTTAATTCGGAGGAATCTTTTGTTGTTGGGCCTAAAGTATTTCAGTTTGAATCAACTTATATGCAATTTTTAAAATAGGGCTACCAAGTATTCTCTGCAAGTTCAGATTGAAAATAAATTTGGATGGATCAACTGAATTTCGATTCTTGACGAAGAAATCATCCAGGCCTAGTTAGACTTATGACATGATTTTTGCAAGTTTGGATTTGTTATAAATGCTTTGAGGTGATTGACAAATTGAATTTGGATAATGGATGAAATAAATTTCAATAATAAATAATTTATCTTCAGTCGACAAGTATTTAAATCCGAAACTATAAATAAATAATTTTCCTAACGGGGTTACTAAAAAGCCTTCGAATTCTCTACAAGTTTAGATTGATCAGAACTAAATTTGGATGATAGAAATGTAAGCTGATCTTGTTGGAAAGCGTTGAGCGATGCAGAAGCGGAGGAAGAGAGTAGAGGAAAAAGGTGAGCGGAGGTGAATGGAGAGCGAAGAACCTCCAACTACCGTGACAAATAACTCTGCTTCAACGGGTCCGCGTCATTTAATTTTCCTTAGTCGAGCCGCTGGAATCGATGATCTTCTCTCTCGAGTATTTTACCGAAGACGAATGAGATGACTTAGCTGCCGTTTCGCCACCTTCGCCGACGCGATCGATCAGCCCGCTCCAATTATTCTTGGCAAATTAACGCAGACCCATCAAACCGACTATCAAACATTTTCGATGCGACCGTTGCTTCACGGCAGCCAGAAATAATTAAATACCGTGAGTAGAGATTGCAATAAAATGCAAATTTATCCGAAACACCCCGCCGTTATTTCTATTTACGAATATAACTCGAGCGCGTAGTTGCATCGCGAGTGAAAAGTGAAATGGTCATAAAGCAGGGAACCCGGCCGAGGGTCGGGGATGCGAGCTGAGAAACTGTCTGGCTCGGCGTTACATCGCGCTTAACCCCACGAGGAACCGACTGGAAAATTGAAATCTTCATAAAGCAGGATACAAAGAAACAGAAGAAAACTCAAGCCGAACTCTCGGCATGAAAATAACATGAGTTATCCCTTGTTTCTTCGATTTCCCGACATTCCAAGTTTCTCGGATCTGCCGGTCCCTTTTCCATCCTCCTTTCATTAGATCCGAAAAGTCCAATTCCCGACTGATTGTACGTACGCGCGAGGCCGGCATCAACGATTCGGGTGGAACCTGCCGACATTTACAGCCTTCAATTTGCCCTTCCGCGAAGGTTTCTGGCGGCGAGGAATGTTAATTAAAGCCGTTCGCTCCTCGATCTCGCGCTTCGACTAATTAGTCGCGCACAACGCCGTACAGGGCGAGCCAAAACCCAAGAGTTGCTCGATGGCAGCCGGAGATCACTTCACTCCTTCAATATCTCGTTCAAAAGATACCGTACGTGTCAAATGTTCCTTGCAGTCGAAAGAAGAATGCCAATTTAACGAACAGTGGTCGTCGCGGTCGCTCCGACGAGGAGTGACTACTTCTGATCTCAAAAGCGAACGAAGGACGGAATTCCCGCGGGAACCGCACGTTCTGTTATTTGTTGGTTCGGGACTTTGAATTCTCTGGCGGGAAAGTGAACTCTCGGAGAGAAAAAAATGGTTTGGTTTACGCGTGGGAATGTATTGCAAAAATATTCCCGCGTCGATATAACGATGCTGTTGGGATAATACAGTTGAAGAGGAAAAACAGGGGACCAGGCAGAGGCGGGGACCTCATCTAAAGTTACAAATCGCAATTCTTCCGTGGCTATGGTTCCGATTCTGTAAAGTTATGTTATGGCGCAAAGTAAGCGGGATTTATCAAGAAAGTTGGTATAACTCCGCTACGACTATTGATGCAATGAAACGATTGGCTTCGCCTCATTTACTATCCCCCTTCCCCTGCACTCCGGACTCTTGTTCCTTCTATTCCGAGCTTTCTGCGCATAACCCCTTTCTTTTCCACTTCTGAGGAAAGCATTGAGAATTCCCCAAGTTCAATATTTAAATATCTTCCGGCAAAACGAGCATTTTCCTTCCCGGAGTCCCGGCGAAAAATATTTACACTGCGCGGGAATGATGGTATCGAATTCTTGAGTTGTGTAATTATTTCTAATGCTGTCTTGAAATTACACAGTTGAAAGTCGGATAAAATTTTATTGGCATTTTTTTCTTGTTCAATTTTATGACTTTACAAACAACTCAGCAACTGAATAACATTTCGGTACGAATAAAATGAAGAAAGCTTAAAATATCTCTTCTTTTATTTCATAGTAATGATATTTTTTTGGTTTTTCCTACGAAACACATTTTTTTGTTCCTATATCTGTTTATGTCTTTTTATCTGGATCCGGATCCAAGAGGTTAATGTTTTTTTCGTGGAGCTTTTGACTCGGTACCTGTTGGTTAATAACATGTGACCTTCGATTCGGGTCGGGATTACAATTTAAATTTGTATGTTTGCGAGAACCAATGATGGACGTTTTCTTATTCACCAACCATACAGAAATATTTGGATAAATATCATCCTCATTTCAGTATCGTTCTGAAACTTGTACAAATTATTATCGACATCTTTTTGGTGAAACGTGTCAATTAGCTGATCTTTTGCTGATGCTCATGATTATTTTTTTAAATTTCGGATATTTAGAAGCAGTCAAATGTTTTTCAATTGAATAAGCAAATTTGAATATACGTCATATGAATTAATATCATAATTTTAACGATCCGGAAAAATAAATATCATCTGGAGACGCATAGTGCTTTTTTATCGAACGTTTATTTCAAAACTCTAAAAGTAGTATTTGTTATCAATGTACGTGCACCGAGACGCATCTTTTCGAAAGTAATAATTTCTCCGTAAGTGCTTTAAAACGAGTAATTTAATAATTATTGAAATGAAGTACACCTTCGTTCTTAATTTCCGTACATCGCGGTTTAACGCGATTAATGGTGGAAAAAGCAGCGGTAACATAGATATTTTATTTTTTGTCGTCATGACTTCAACGTCGCAGTGTGAGCGATTCCTTTCATAACAGACGAATTCCTTTTGTTTTTAATAAAAGAAGTATCATCATATGAGCGCTTAATTGAAGTAGAATGAGCACATTAAAAATAATTGAAAATTAAAATTGCAAACTGATTTCATAATCGTTCAATACTGATGAGAGAGCTGTAACTCAAAGGCGGACATGCACCTGTATTTAGATCACTCATGAGCGCACAATTCGACCGCTCAAAAGCGCACACCGACATATACCTACGATGGGAACGACAATTATTATAAGCTACGACCATACCGCATTGGACCGCCAGTTCTCGTCCGCTTGGGAACCCTACCTGTTGTAGTTTCTTTTTTTTTCTATAAGATTATTCACAAAATCGGACTACATGAGTGAAGTGAAAGTTTTTTGTTGTGATTGTTGTTATCAGTAAATTGATTGTCGAAATTATTTAAAAATCCAGTTATCGAACTTTTAAAATATTTTTCAATTACAGTTAAATGAATAATAGAATGTGCCATTCCATGAGTGCCAGTTCATTCAGCTGCGGAGAAACGACGAACATTACGACTGTTACTTAGCGGCCCTTTTTAGGGCCACTAAATATTTATAACAAGAATATTTTCGTTACTCGAATATTTTTATCACCCAACTACTTCATCCTGATTCCGGCAACTGTACTGTGATCGGAATGTACGCTTATGACGAACAAAAAAGGTCAAATGTGCGCTTTTGACAACTTGCGGACGAAAGAACTTGCCAATATCGCTTCCTCGATTTGGTCAAGTTAATTGCTCATCTCAAGAGATTAAAATTCGTCTATTTGGTCCTAGACCAAGACAACAAAAACACGTTCCTCTTTTTTTTCTTATCACAATTTTTTCAATTTGTTTCTGAGAAGAATAAAGATTGTGAGGATGTCGAAGGAAAAATTGTGTCTTTACTTAGGCAATTTTATTATGCCACGAAATGAAAAGATGTATGATATTCAATAAATATAATTAGGTATATGATATTGAAAGAATCATTAAAGTGTTAGTATATTTTTAAACTCTTGAACCGACAACTAGCAATTTAGGCACGACAAACCCGAATATTTTATATTACAGTATTGTCAAAATTATTCCACACATGTAAATTCTGTTGAAACACTGCACTAGAACAGCAAAAATTCAAGATACTTTAAATGTTTACCACTCAAATTTCCTTATTCGTTTGAAAACTAGTTGTGAAAATTACTGTCATAGAATCAATTTCACTGAGCATTCACGTTTACAATCAAAAAACTAAAACTAGACAAGACTCGTCATTTCTTTATTGTTCTGAAACTTTTCCAAACTGATATTTCATTATATTTTGAACTGTTGATCGAGTTGTTCCTACAGGAACAACATTTTTAATGAAAATTGGTACGAATAACGTTGAATAATCAATTTCGCACTGAAGAACCAAAACAGATCGTGCAATCTTTGCTACTTGTACATCGCATCTCTACGTGATCATGCATGAACTTAAAGATTTCATCGTCGATAACGCTTTTGTTTTCTTTCAGTTACTTTGCATTACTCGCTTCATTCCGTATTCATGTTTTATTGCACTCTTCGTACGTACTTTGTCATTTTTAAAATCTTCCGTTTCGCAATTTGTTATTTCCCGAGTTTAAAATAAACGTCTCTTTAACAACATTTTTCGGAAAGAATTTAGTGGTCCCATAATTGTCAGCAAATTGATAATGCTTTTCAATTTTTCCGGATTAAAATCACTTTTGCCACCACTTTTTCTATTTTACAATTTCATCTTCACATTTTTGTTCGTCGACGTCAGGAAGAATACAATTCGCACTCTTTTTTAAATTCCTGTCGTGTCCCAGAAACGGTGACCCCAAATAATATAGAAACAATCGCAAAATTTTCAAGGACACGAAATGCGACAAATGAAGAAACGTTGACATTTCGTTGGTTGAATACACGAGCTTCGGACAATGCATTTGTTGGGAGGTACAAGAAACCTGTCGCTTGAAATGTGTCTGCGCTCAAGAGCGTAGGTTTATGTGAAAATATTATGATATCGTCGGCGAGTACGAGAGGCGCGCAAGGTGGGCTCGCTGGTTTTGATACGTCCCCAGCGTGGCGTATATGGCACAGTGGCCATATAGCCAGAGATATATGAACGGGATTGCAATCATGTCCGCGTTACCCGAGAGTCCTGTTGGGATAATATAAATATTGTATAGTTGTCGCTAGCATCGCGGAGGTGGTTGCGCCGAGTTAAGTATGTAAGGTCGGCTGTGCGCTGGACGAGGAGTCGGAAAAGGTACGACGTCTCTTGGAATATTAGCCGATATCCTTGGCTATCGGTTCAAGTATTTACGAGGTTTGAGAGTTCCAGCGGCTCGCCAAGACACTCGTCCTATCGGCGAAGAGTGAGCCAAGAAAAAAAAGAGATAGCACGAGTCAGGGGAATGAAGTCACCCTCGATCTTCCTGGATAGTTTGTGGCGGATGAGCGAAAAGCAGAGACGAAAACAGAGATAAAAGAAAGAAAAAAGAGGATATACTGCTCGGCGGTGTCTTGATAAGATTGTAGAACTGATCTTTCGTTCCCTCGTGTCCACTATTTCCTGCGGAGCAACGTCACCGCTTGCGAATTATCCAGAAACGGATGTGAAATGTGCCCGGGATCAGTCGTAAGTTCTAATTTTCGAATCGGTAATCAACATGTCCCCGAAGAGAGAGGGCAACTAGTTTTCGAATCGACGCTGACCCAAGATCATACTGTTGTACGTCTTAGCAAACTTTTCTAATATCGCCGTCTTGCCGAGATTACGGCCGGAGATTGAAACGTACACTGTACATCTGTAACCAGCGAAAATTTCACTCCCCGTGGGACCGCGGCGTCCTCGGGATCTTTCACTTTCCCCGTGCTGAAAAGTTAGGCTCGAATTCGGCCCCGAGATTTGGGAGCCAATTTTCTCGTGGAAAAAGTTGAGATGAAAATAAATGATTCCCAAATTTTCGGACAGCGCTTGTTGGAACTTTGGGATTACGGTCCCCCGAAGCTCTTCCTAAATCCTTCAACCCAGGACATTCTGACGAGCATAACCGCAGCCTGTCTCCGCGAAGTGAAGAACGACGACGACAGAGTCTGACACCCGCACGTAGAGGTAAATAGGGGACAGTATTTATGCACATTGCTGACTGGCACATAGATTTATGCACGTCCGTTATATTATGTGTCCTGTCTTCCCTCGTGTCTGGTACCGTCTCCTTGGTGCACGCAACAAATACATTTCGGGTTATAATAGCGGCTCCTTACCAACTCTTTGAAATTTCCCGAAAGTTTGATAATACCAAGAGAGAACATTTCTCACCCACGAAAAATCGATGTGTTCACGACAGTTTTTTTTACTCTACAGAATAGTATTTAGGGGGCAAAACAACTGTTTGTAAAAGGGGTTTCAAGAATTTTTGTATCGCATAAAAAATGCCATCTATGCACAAATTGAATACTTTCAAAAATCATCAAAATCAACGAGAACCTTCCTCATAAAACAGACTGAAAATTCAAAAACTAAAGATTTGATCTCACTAAACAGAACGTAACTTTATGCTTAATTTGTCCATGAATAAAAAAATTATTTTCGTCTTACGGTGCATGTGTTGCAACGTAATTAAAGATCGCTCGATAAATAAGGGCACGTCATTGCAAGAACTTTTGATACTCCGGAAAGTTTTTGAATCGGATGACTGTTGGTTTTAATTGAGCTCCTGCTAATGTCTCCAAGTCGGAAGAGCGACATTGCGAAATGGCCTTGGATTGTTCGCGTGAGTTCTTCTCGGAACATCCCCGAGCACAAAGCTCCGTCCTGCTTGAGCTGACGTGGCCCCCGGCAAGGGTGAGCATTGTGTGTGTCGGTACTCGGAACTACCAACATCACCATCGCGCTTGCCGACACTGTCTTGCTGCACGAGCCAAAGCTGAATCGAGCATGTGGACGGGACAGCAAGGAAATCTTCTTCTTGCTCGAAAGCCGTCATTTTGCGCTTCTCCTCCTTATTCCTGCTTGCCTTCCCTGACTTTCGTGCCACTTCCAAATCTTTGCCCAATGTCCATTACACGACGCCAAGTTTACGCCGAACAATTGGACTTTGGCCTGCTCGACCCTTGAATATTCGCTCAACCTAGAGCACGCCGATCGCGAGTTTTATTGCGTTTGAACGATGAGTCGTTGAACCGAGTAAATCTGTTGGATGATTACACACTCGTGAACTGATTCCGTAAATTTCCAATATTAATTTGAGGCAACTTTGATAAATTCAGATACGATAAGGTTAAACTTTGCTTATTCATAACGGGCATTTTTTCTCCGTGAAACCAGTTCATTGAATTTCTATTTTATTGGGTATTCAGATACACATATTAATTCTTGCTATAAATTTGAGGCGCGATTTTCATTACGCTCTGAGTTCGACTGATTTCATCTGATAAATGGAAATCGCTACGCATGGGAAGAAGATTACATGATGAGTTTCAAGACTCGTCAATAATGTACGAAAGCAAATAAGAGGTTGAAATTTGATAAGTGTAGTAATGAGTGGGCATACCGTGTACAAATTTATCTCATGTTAGAAATTGCTGCTTATAGGTTTATTTTGCATTTCTTGAGTCATACACATATACATTTATTTCAGACCCGAATAATTATTAGAATTTCTCACATTTTAACGTTTTTGAAGAATTGATTTTCCTTATCAATTAATTGATTATTAAAAAATATAATTTCACACGAGCATGCAATTATAAACTTTTTGGCGTATATAATCAAACGGGCACATATTATTATTCATATATATGACTGAAAAAACGATATTGTGATGCATTGCAATAAAAAAAAGATATCGTTTTCGTAAATTTAATTACAAATTTCATTTTACGGTTGTAGATTCATAAACATTACGGTATTGACTGCACCTGTTACTCACTGCATCATACATTGAGTGAAAAACTAGCATTAAAAAGGTGGAAGGTTAATGTAGAGTTTATGTTATATTGGCACATTAAATTGCACACTCCGCTAAGGTTGATGCGGGTATTTGTGACACAAAACTACGAAGTTAAACTTTATTATCTCGTAATTCTGTTGAATTTCCATTTCGACGATTAAATATATTGACGTATACTTGGATTCATTTATTCTTAGTTTCCAAAGAATAATGAACTAAGCCGGATCATACCTGATCACACCTGATTAGATTAGTAACTTGGAGGCCAGGTCACATTAATATTAAATTAAATGTAGTTGAATTGATAAAATCAAAGTTGCAGTAAAGTTAAATTCAATGCATCTGAAAAAAAACCATCAAAGTCATCAAAATTTTGATAGTAAATTTAATTTTGCAAATTTGACAATCAACTTTCATCATTTGCAAGACTCTTAAAACTTGGAAAACTTTCACAACTTCACTAATAAAATGATAAAGATAATGAAGCTAATAAAGTTCAATTAAGCGACGATAATTAATCGTGCAAGGTGCGAAATTGTTCCAATATATTTTTTCAATTCAAAAATGAGCTAGTTTCATATACTGACCTTATACTGTCACAATTACCCGCATTACTACAAATATATATCACACCTGGTATGACAGTCATCGCAATTCTTACGATGTAATTTCTGAGTTTATATAATATGTAGAAACGGATAAAATTCATCAGTCAGATATGTAAATATTGATTATAAAAATGTCAAACATCTTCGCGAATCATTTATCATTTGATTTCATTACTTCCTTTAGCCGGCGTGACTCTCGATATAAGTTGCGTTATCTCAAAAGGCAGCGGGTAATTAGTCCCAGGAGTAGGTTGGTTAGTAGCCGAAGGGGTTTTAGTGTCTCAGGGAGCAATAACGTCTCCGCGTGTAGATTATGCCGGTGTCCGGTCGCAGGAAGCGGGCGAGTGCCCAGTTGGGTCCTCCGATGATGCAAGGTCCCCGGGTGCCACCCTCGGCCTGGACATATATTAGCATTCTAACCAACCATTATTATATGCCCGTTGAGCCGCGCTGGGCCGAGCGCCGGCCGTGTTGCGTACTTGGACCAAGTTTACCAACAATTCACCGGGGCTCGCGCGAGCTCGACTGTTCGCCTGCTCGTTCACCCGCTCTCTCTATAATGGCCCCACGGCTGCTTAATTTATCGCGGGTCATAATTAATAGCTTTGTAATTTTCATACAGCCGTACACGCGCGCGCCACCGTAGACGCGGAATTTATGGATACGTTAGTGCGATATCGATTGCTCGTTGTCGAGGGTGAATCGCCAACTTCGCGAATGCTTGTCGATAAATCGCGGACAGAATGCTAGCACTTGTACGCTATGATGTCGCCGGAACGACCACGGATAAAGAGTCCTCGCGCTCACTTTTATCCACTCCGGCTCTTTTTTCGAATTAACATTCAGTCCCGATGTTCATTTCTCTCTTTTCTCCATTTCCCCCAATCAATCCTGGGATCGCGGTGACTGAAAATACCATTTCATTTACGCGCGTAAATTTTCTTTTCAATTCCGACGAATCCTCGATTGTAACGAATGGTTTTTTTTGTTGTTTTTTACCTTCCGTCATCATTATTCGGAGTGAAAGAATCGCGACAAAGTTTTCGGCCAAAGAGACGTCGATACAAAGGAACCTGACTCTCCATAAACCGGTTCCCTTTCGACCTTACGTCTCGGGTACGCGCGAAGTTGTATTTCAAGCTTTGCCGTGCAGAGACGCGCATTCTTGAAAATGTCGCGACTTTTGTGCGCACATATAATATCTATTATTAAATATAATCTCTGGATCCGTGTTAAGTAGTGGTTTCTTTATCGCGGTTAAATGTAAAATAAGTAGACGCTGGAGCCGTAAGGTCTTCGGCTGACTTGTGGGTCCATTAGCGCCCCCGCCCTGTAATGTATAGCATAATAAGAGTTTATGTGTCAGGTTGATGCACCAGAAGGCTGCCAGACGAACTCCGCGGCATAGAAACTGTTATATTTTCATTAGACCCCGGTTGTGTAACGAAGGCTCCCTTCGATGAATCCCGCGAAATAGCGAGAGTTGCCAGCGGGGAAAGAGGGCTGGGATCCTCGTAAAAAGTATCGACTTTTCTCCTTTCTCTTTTTCATTTTTATGTATTCGTTTCCCTAAACGATGTACGGCGGAAATTTCAACCCGTGTTATTTCTAATCGACATTAACGAAAAACATGTTTTACAAGTTTTTACGAACTCATCAATTTCTTCGCGAAATTATCAAAGATCTCAATATTCATGAATCGGCGTAGAGATTTCGAATGAAAAACAAATTTTTAAGAGAAATAATTGGTCTCAATGTTCTCTCAAGATCATTGAGATATGGACTGAACCTAGCAAAAATTCTCTTGCTACACCGGAATTCACTTGATCATGCGTTATTACTAATTCAATTAAAATCATAAAGTTTTTCTTAAATTTACAAAAATTTAAACGGCTCAATTATTAAAATGTGATTCATTCACTTCTTGTTTTTTGTTTTTTTTTCATATCTGTACAAACTATAAATGGGTGGATTACAATAAATATTGAAAAGAACTTCGCAACGCGCGTTCTCGGCCTCAACGCATCGTCGCGTTCCATCATTATATCGACGCCGAAAGTGCTTCCCGCGAACGTAAATCCCTTGATCGCGCGGGATCCTCGGCTGACGCGCAGCCAACCGCATCTGCGTACGTAGGCATTACAATCTTTGGGAAACTTACCACTTAGCCAAGGGACAGAGAGTTAATGCAGTGCTGTCAGAGGGACGGCAGAAGCGGCGGAAGGAAGACTCCGGCGAGTGTGTTGGTAGCTCGGAGGTTCGGAGGTGGTGTATCAACCCCTCTGACCATCCGCCACCCTCTGTTCCAGTTCGCTCTTCTACCTTCTCTCCGGCAGTTTATACCCCCTCCATCTCTACCGTCTCTCTTTGCCATCCTTGCTTATTCTCGTCTCCGGCTCACCGACTATGGACCCCATAGCTGCGGCTAGTCGGCCGTCACCTCTGCGTCGACGCTCCCTTGTCTTTCGGACTGATTCAATATACCCGCCTCGTGGCTGTTTAATTACTTCGCCCCCGTAGTGGACGCTGCCCCGAGGCGAGAGTCCGGCTACCTGGCACATCCGGTTATCGCCGTGGAAACGCATCGTCGCATCGACAAGACAGTACGCTGGTATCGGTTCCGAGTCGCACTAAGACACATACCGGATAACGTCGTAGCGCACCGATGGAGATTGTTGTTGATGCCAAAGTAACGGTCAGCTCCCCCGGGGGAGCGCCACGTTTACACGAGGGAGGAAGGAGGGGGAAAGGGGGTGGGGGGGAGGGGAACGGAGCGGCAACCCTACGACGTGTCTTGCAAACCGAGTGACCGTCCTTCTGCCCCAAACTCTCTATCTCCATCTCTCGTATTCTCCCTCCCCAGGGCGAGACTCGTACTTGCCGATGTTTCCGGAACGAGTTGCTTTGGATTACGATTGTCGGGATGCACGCGGAGAATTTTCGAAATGTATTGTACGGGTCGCGCGATGCTGCATTCGAATGAGGGAGCTGACCTTTCGTTAATATCTAAGTGGATTGCGTTCGGTCGAGGTTAATTGATGGAATTGACGGGCTCGATTTGGCTACTCTCGCTACCAACTTTCGTGCAGGATTCTGGGCGTTTTAGTGTAGCGAATTTTTGCTTTCGAAAAATATGTCGATCTTTCGAAGCGGGGTTGTAAATTTTGGGAAAAAAACATGGTTGTACGGGTCGATATCGGTAAATCAGATTCATTAACCGGCAAATTTTCATAATTGGCTCGTTAACGGCTCGAATATTTTGGAACATCCCGAAGATCCCTTTAAAGATTGGCCGCTGGATGACAACATTTAGACGAAAGTGAAAGTCGTTCCACAGTCATAGTCACGTAATGACGTCAACCAAGTCGATGCACACATCCATCGAACGGAGGAACAAACTAATGGACGCAGAACTGCATAACGGACGAGCCGCAGGCTGGCGAAGGCGAATTCTAAATTTATAATGCGCCAGCACCATCGCGCATCTCTATTATAAGACGCCCATAAATTCAGGGATTCATTATCATAAATTGGATCGCCATAGCCACCGTACACATCTTACCACACAATAGCGCATCCTTGTGTGTGCGTGCTCCGAGTTACAATCTGTCCATCAGACCTATTAAATCTAGCACTTTTGAAAAAAGCCTTGAAAATATCTTGAAACTAAACTGAAAGCCAGAATTTGGAAGAAACTTGGATTTTTATTGTTTTGT
Organism: Zelostemma sp. ZL-2020; assembly: GCA_022816865.1. Taxonomy (NCBI): domain Eukaryota; kingdom Metazoa; phylum Arthropoda; class Insecta; order Hymenoptera; family Platygastridae; genus Zelostemma; species Zelostemma sp. ZL-2020. Next base: position 18,861 of record JABFQM010000180.1, on the reverse strand, counting down.
AAATCAAACGATCATTTCTTCACTCGAATTTTGGTTACGTTCGATATAAGTAGAAGTTCAAACGTCACATCCGAGCTTGTATTTCAAATATGGCACGAGAAGTGTAGTGGATTGCGATAGTTTATGGAAAAAGCTTAGCAACGGCCTGCAATATGTCTTCGTCATCCCACGGGAACCTTTCAAAAAGTAACTCTAAAGTTGAAAAATTCTGTTCCAGATCGCACGTGGCGAGGAAGAATAAGTTTCATTTCAGAATAAGAAGATTGGAAATGAGGGAGGACACGTGCGCGAATACAAGACACGAGAGACGCATGACTATTTTATTCTAATCCACCGAGGAGGACGCTCCGTCCTGTCGTCAGGATTTCAAAGGCGCTGATGAGGTAAGTACGTCATCCTCAAACAAGCCTTCCTGATTCACGCGGGAATTCATAAAATTGGAATTATCAGATTGGATTATAATCATATTTCTACACTTCTTTATCTAACGACTTTTGAGTGAAAGGATTTTTTTCGACTTTGCGTAGTTCCTAAGTTTGAAGAGCAATTTTGTTGGATTCTAACCTCACCTTATTTTCGTTTTTTGGCGAGAATACAAGTTCATTAACTAAACGTAGTAGACCAAAATTAAAAGACAAATAAAATTCAAAAAACATAAATAAAAATGATCAAGTCATTGCTCGGAACAAAATATTCACTGTACAGTTGGCACATTTTCATCGGTTCTACGCAAAATCTAAAGACCCGTAATAAGATATTGGAGTTATGCATATGTGTGGTATCTGAGAATTCTTGAGTGTCAGGTGAAACAGATCAGCGTTCCTTGCCCCAGATCATTATTTCTGGGCACGTAAATCGGAATGAGTGAAAGTGAATATGAAGTATTTAAAGTAATTAGCAAATATCTGCCAGGCGAAGTGCTATAATGAAAATTTAATTTGATGGAATTGAAGAATAATTATACGTTACTTAGAATAAAAATTAAAAACTTGTAGAAAAGACATACATTTACGCAGAAAACTCGACGTATGATCGAGTTACCAAACGGTCTGCAGAACTATGATTTTTCCTTGAAATTTTTTCTCCGTGTATTACATGTATTGTATGTCTTTATTTTTTTGTTCCACATTAGTTTTCACTTTGAGTATTACATGCCAAAAATTCATTCTTCGAGTGATTTCCCTGCGTATAAATAATTATTGCATGAATCTAATATCATCATAAACAGTGTACACCCGTGTAAGTATTTTAAATTAATAAAATTATTTCCGGTACCCGTTTAAATAAAAAATCAAGTCGTCAGCTACTGGTTGACCTCAGTTGTTTGCATCCGAGACGTCCTCGGAGTCACCGGGTCTGCAGTCACGCGGCCTGTTTGCAACTCGCAGTTTGTCAGTTCTCGTAGCTTTACGATTCCGCGACAATGACAGAATTATTGTAGTGCAATGTCATAAATGTCCGCGGCGCATGAAGGCAGCTCGAAGAAAAATAGCGAGCCAGAGAATGAGCGGGATAAAGACACGCGGATACACAAACCGAGTGGCAATAACAGTCTGTGATCTCTTGTGCCTCGAAGTCATCTGTAAATATCGCGAGGGCCGTCGTAAATCAATCGCTGAGAGTAGTTGTCAGAAGTTTCCATGAATCGCGTCACGGTGAAACTTTGATACGGGTTACTTCTCAGTCTTCCCGGAACGCCTCTGTAGCCGGACGTCTTTTCTCGCTTCGGTTATCGCATTTACACGAGCGCTTTGCCCGCAAACTCGGCCACGCTTCCCGAGTTTGCGTGCTCGAATCAACATTTTCACGCGTCTCAAATTACGGAACACTCGCGCCTTTTTTTCCCCTCGATGATGCATCGCTTTTCCAAATATATATAAGAACGTACGAAAATTTCACGTTTGTCGCTTTCAATTAGAAAACAAAGTGAATAGTTAATTCGAGAACAGGAACAAGTTGAAAAAAGGGTGCGAAGAAGGAAAGGACGAGGGCCTGATCGGTTCTCTAGCAGGTCAATAAAATGTGCCTCGACAAGAAAGCTCACGTGTTCGCGTTTAGCATTTATCGAAACCCCCGCGCGAGGTCGTAACTCTAAAGTGCAGGCCTGCCTGCGTGTCATGCCGTACGTGCTGGACTTACAAATGCGACGCGGGAAGGCAAGGAGAGCGCTTTAAGGTGGCTCCGGTGCGTGCGGTCCCTTCGCGTGATTTCGCTCGAATAAAACGACAAATATGAGACGCCAAGTTGTTCGGGGTTCGTCCCGACATACTCCCGAACTCGAATATTTTGTTTTCAATCAACGCTCGTTAGACCGATGATATAGTCCTTTTTTGCGCCTTCAAGGAAGCAGAGGGAAATTCCGCGGACTCGGAAAAGTTTTTTATAGCTCTCGAGCGCTGTTGAATGGAGCGCTATTAAATTGATTTACGCATCATTGAGGAAATTCAGTCGGCGGAGTCGAGTTTCTTGTTTACACGAAAGTATAAAAAAAGCCTCGATAAAACATAATTAATGTATCATAAAATCCCCGAGCTCGCATAAGTTCCCGTGAGAAAGCGAGCTTCTCCATTCTTCCCTGAAATCGAATAAAAGAGAAACGAAATCGCAGTAAAGAAAACATGAAAATACGGAGGAGGCCGAGGGGCGCCGCGGATCACGTATACGCGGCTGCAGACGCACACGTTTCGCAACAAAAAGGGATCAATCCGCTTTCGTGCGCCGGAGGAAACATAAATCGTTCGGAGCGAGACAGTTTTGGAGGGCAAACGACAAGCGAGTCCGACTCGGAGTAGCGGTGTGATACAAACAAGATCCACTCAGCGTCGCGAAGGGCGAACACGCGAGAAAGAGAGGAAAAGAAGAAGTATATAAAGTCGCGCGAGAGTCCGTGTGCGAAAGAGGAAGAAAATTGGAACTAGTCTTTCAATGCGTGGATGGATCATGCGGGGATCTCGTGAATCTTGAGGGCCTGTTTTACGTTCAGCAACCCTTGTACGTTCACGTCAGCGTGGCAGCAGCGACGTTTCACTTCGGAACACGACAGCTAAAGACAAGTGACCGCATCGAACTGTCGTATTTCGGCCTGTCACCTGTCCCCGCTCTTCGAGCACTCTTTCACGACAACCGCCCAGGACGGTTACGAGGCTTAACGGCTGACACGAAAATCGGCTCTTCTTAGGTGTACTTGTTTTATATCCTTACTTGATTCAATGACGTCAGCTTCATGATGACAATGGATGCATCGAGGGGGAATTAGAATGAGCATTGTAGCTTTCACGTTTGGGGAAAAGGCTAGGACTGATTGTGCACTGGAAAAGAAGCTTCTCTTATTTTATTCGTATTTATTTTGATTGTTAATTATGGATGGAAATCACGGAAAATATTCTATTGGAATGACACGTCGTGTGTTGAAATTTAATTAAATCTTTAAATAAAAATTTATATAAATCAGAGTAAGATTGGAATCCGAGTACGATCAATACGGGAATCGTTGTGAATATAAAAATATGTATGAAATGAGGAATAAAATGAACAATAATACTGACGATTTATTTGGAAAGAATAATAATGTTCGAAAAGGAATAGGACAAAAATTACACGCTCAATAAAATCATATCGGCAAAATTAGTTCATTAATATTAAATCGTTACAGTTATGATGATGCACTTTCACCATTTAAAAGCTACGATGTTGTTTACTCAGAGTATTTGCACGTATTCGTTTATTAATGTACATGTTCATTTTATTCGAGTTGTAAAAAAAACGTTTTTTTCAGTGTGTTCAAAAGTTGAGTGTGAAAGATTAAAAATGCAATTTTATAAATTCAATTGTAAAATCAACGTAAAATATAATATGGACTTGAAAGTTTTTATACACATTGTTCAAGTCTAAAGTAAATTGCAAATTTAACGAGCGAGGTATAATTTTAAACTGCATTTTGCGAATGCACTTTTCGCTAACAATCATGATTTTCATCTCCCCCCAAATACTTCAGACAAACGTTGGTAAAAGCCACTATGTGTGTCATGAGCTGTGTTTCGTGGTAGAGATGACGATGAGGATATAAACGTGACGAAAGCGACGCGCATGATGGTAATTTTAATTCATTCGAAGTAATTGCGTCCATCAGCACGCTTCCCAGAGTTTCCGTCGAAACGAAACACGTCCCATTTACCAGAAAAAAACATTTGGATTTTCAGATTTTCGCGTCGAAAGATTTGTCGATCCTCGCGGTTTATTTCCGTCGACGTTTTTCGCCTTCAATCAACGCGAATGATCCATCACGAAAAAATAATAAATATCAACCCACCCGGATTTATCGTGAATTTTTTTCGATGTTTAAATGCTCGTATAAAACACAGCCGCGCTGTAATGAATTCAGAATCGCTAAAATTAAATGCGGGATGCAGCGTTGGGAGACGGTGTATGATTTAAACGATGCTTTTTCGTCGTTGGATTATCTCAAGTGTTTTAAGAATACGTCGGACGCAGAGATACGAGATTTTCGATACAAACAAGAAAGATTTATTGCCGGTACGTATCGATTTGTCGAACGCTCCTTCGATCTACATGATCCGGCCTACGCTGAATCGATGTCTGGAAAGTGTTAAGATTTGCACTCTCCCATTTTTCATCGCTTGATTCACCACATCATCGAGAGAATAATTAGAAAGTTCATACTCCGGACAAGCAAATTGGTTTGTTCAACATTTGAAATTAACCATTCCCATCGACGTCGTTCATCTTCGGTCGAATCCGTTCTACCGAAACGTTGAAAGCTGACATTTCGAAGTAGCTTTTGGATTTTTTTTACGATACAAAGGAATGAGGCGTCCGATGTGTACGTCGCTTTAAGCTCATTCGAGTGGCGAGTTTAAGGCGTTTATTCGCGCGAGTCGACGCGCTTGGTGACCGGTTGACGGACAGCCGAGGCACTGACCCGAGGCGATTCTCGTTTCTCTCTTTTACAAACGTTTCCTGCACCGCTACGTTGCACCGTGCACCGGCGCTGTTAACGTAAACGTTAAATCGCTCGCCTGCTTCTTCTCGAGCCATGGCCACGTCCTTTGGCTCGCAGCGATTGAGTCGCCTCAAGAGGGATTCTTCTCTCGAGCGTGACAGAAGTTTAGTTAAAGTTCAGTAACTGCATATTCCTCAGCCGAGCACACGTGCATAATCAGATGATGTTTCTTGGATTATTTACCACGTCGCTGGATTAACACTTTCACGGCGATCCGCCGACAATGAAAGACACATTAATTATAACAGCAAACAGCTACTAATTATCTTCGCTTTATAAAATAATAGTCATTACGAAGTCACTTTTAATTAACTTTCTCATCATTTCCGCGTCGAAATATCACGAAAAATTTAGGATCGAGGAGAGGGGAGAGGCTTATACAGTGAAGCAAATCAGTCTTTGGTCATCTTATAAATTTTACACTATTATTTTTGCATGTATTGTTCGAAGAGCGCGATGGGAATACATATTTTTGTACAGATATAAATAAAACTTCAAAGCTCCATTATTCGTAAAAAATTTAAGTCATTTTCATTGATATAAGCACCTACAAAAACGTAAGTTTCTTTTTTGGTGCGAAAAGAAAACAGGAATTTCTCAACAAAACTGTAAGTTCGTGAAATGCAGTGAGGTGTGCATGTGTAAATGTAAAACTTGGGGAAATTCAGTATCGCAAAATTTGTATAGAAGCAATAAAATAGTATTGATACATTATCTCAGTGTATCAGCCTCTCCCGACATTGTTATCCCTTATTTAGCCTTGATCAAAAATGACACAGACGTCGATAATTGAATTATTTAAACGCGCTTTGTTTTCTTTTAATATAGCCATCGATAATGGAACGACATTATTCGAATCGACGCGTCGACTTTCTCCGATGGTTTCATTATATTTTTTTTACAAGATTTATAATAAAGTTGATCGTTTCCATTTTATCCCGGCTCGATCAATATCGTTATTGCGAAAAGTCGCCGCTTCAATGAATTGTGCGGTGCTAATAGTATTCAAAAAAGAAGTCTCGCGAATCGACTCGAGCAATCGTAATTTTCGTGATACGCGACTCGGTATAAAATGCTTGGACCGAGCATCATTATGTAGCCACTGTATGCGATGAGGACTCGAGCTGCTCTACAGTAATGGAGACTTTCGTAGCGGCAAAGCCGATTTATCTGCGCCCACGTTGGCCCCGCTTCATCTCCCGTTTCTTCCCAGCCTCGCTTTCGCTCTCTCGCTCCAGGGAAATTCACCGCGAGTTCTCTCCTTCTCTCACACCCTCGTGTTCCAGCATATCCACGCGAGAATCGTGTCTTACACGGGAATATTTCACTTTTCTGTGTAACCACGGAAACAGAGAGGCTCGAGAAGGACGGCACAATGGGAGGGAAAAAAAGGACGGAAAAGTCTCGAGTAATGCTAACGTTACGATATGTTGAAAATAAAATGCAGAGACTATCTCGGGAGTTCGCGCGGATGCTGGAATGCCTGACGCGAGCCTTTTTTACTTGACTAAATTACGATAAAAATAGCGATCTCTTTCATGCGCGGTTGTTATCGATGCATCGCTTTTTTTAGTTATCGAAGATTTTTTTAGTTTTCTCGGCGCTGGTAGACCCGGTTTAAAATCAATACCGGGAGGGCCCCGGGGGAGGGCCGATCTGAAATTCGTCTTCGGTCAATAAACTTTGGATTTATGAACTAATTCATGGTATTCGCCGGGGCCTCGATTTACGAGATGTTCTGAGAATGCCGATCGTGAATTGAAGGATCCCTCGCGAACGAGCGGGATTGAAATTAAAAAGGCAATTCAATCGAAATCGGATTCGTGAAATTTCGATGCGGTTTATCGCGGAAAATATTCTATAAGGTAGGAAAAAAAAACCTCGATGAAAAATGTGAGAGCAAAACAAGTGTCGGTAAATTTGTAAACACATGAATCTGCGGCGGGCGATGTAACGCGGTGGATTTGTGTTGGTACGAAATCGCCTTTTTCGTTGACAAATAAAATCGCAAATCACTCAGCGGGAATGTCCGATGAATAATTCATCGCGTCCCACGCGGAGCGAGATGCGCGCGTGTGCTGCTCGCAAAGGACAGAGCGGCGCGGCAATGATCGCTGCTGAAATAACGAGCATCGATTCGCGAATCGTTATCGAGGTCATTTCGATACCGGACGAGGTCGTGGCACTCGTAAGTAAGCCTCTTCCTCGCTACAAGGACTTGCTTTGCAGTATGTTCTTCGTTCTGTTAAAGATAATGCTCCGCGAATTCATGTGTGACGTTAAAAGCTTCTCTGTGTGCGCTCGCTCCATATCCGATCGCGACCAATAAAAATCCTGATCGATGCGTCGACGTGATCTTTTCTCTTGGGCCTGAATTATACATTTATATGGAATTTCGTTCTTCCACCTCGGTCATTCAACGGCGTCGATCTTGAAAAAATTTGCTGATCGATCAATGTTTTACAAAGAAGAAATATTTTTAATGTTGCTTTATTTATAATAATTTTAATCCAATGAAATCCAGTTTTAGTTTAATTGATCACTTGGTCGACATTATGTATAAAATTGAGTTAAGATACCAATGAAACTCTTATTCGAATAGAATTTAAATCGAGTAATCTTCGGAATATAATTTTCTAAATTTAAATTAAATTCGAATTGAATCAAATCCTACTTTTAAGCATAATTTTATTTTCTATCAATTTTCGTTTGGATAAATTTAATTTTGAGGTAATTCTGTGTTTTTTCATTTTTGTACCGAAAAATGCAAAAATTGAGAGATAAAGCCGAGTGTGTTTTGCAAGCTCTGGGGGGAAAAAAATCATACAAATGAAGAACGAACGCGGAACCGCGGAATTGGAGCGCTTCGCCGCCGGGAGGCAATGAAGCCATGATGGACGTTTCTGCATAAACCTGACGAGTGACTCGTGGCGCCTTCAGGAATGACTACGAGGAGCCCCTTATATCATTTTTATTACCGACCGTCCTCATTTTCATATCTCATAAAACCTCCGGGCCCGCCCTGCGTCCTTACGAACGACGGAGATAGGCACGCATCTGCGTTAATTCTCGCGAATAGTTTTTGCCGCGGAAAATTATCTACCAGGAGAGACTTTCGTTTCCTGCCGACGAAGGCACTGCTTCCTGAAATGCATGACATTTGTAAGGCATTGCCTCTTGAATGAAATGCGCGAGATATTTAAATTAAAGAAAAAAATGGAAAATCTTCCACTGGGAAAAAGGAATCTCGTATGTATTAAATCAAAATTGTTCTTCCCCAAATTAATCCTCGAGACTTTATATCGTTGACGTTCTTTTCGACGTTTGTATTCGACATTTTTCAACTGAGTTATGGATAAGTGTCATCGGGACGAAACTCGATGATTAAAATTTTAAATTATCATCCGACTCCGACAATTATAAAGTGTTGTTCTTGGAAATGATATTCTTGGCGTAGACTGACTAGAAAGTCGCACCGTTCGTGGGGCATAAAGATATTTCACTGTATGCGATCGGCTCGGTAGGAGTGCACTCGATCTTATCGTTGTATACAATCCAACATAATCTCTCTTCCGCGTCTCGCTCGAATTGAAACTTGAAACACGATGTGAGATCAGTGTGATATCCATTAATTATTGCAAAGCCTAATAATAACCGCAATTTAACGACTGCCTCAGCCGCTATTCCGCCTGTCAATACTTAAATCTTCGTGGAACATTATCATTCGACGTTCCCGTTTCACTCTGTCATCTTGCCAATCACCCATTCGTTACGATCTCTTCGTTCTTCGAATCAACGTATACTTTTTCTCCTCGCAGTTATTTCGAAACAGCAAACTGTTTCCCGGCAAAAGTTTCGTAATTAAAACGTCTAAGAGTTGCAGGGGAATGATTAGAGCCCGGGTAAAAAGGGTGGTCGTGAGAGTTCCCGTGAAATTTTCCAGATTCGTCGCTTTTTCGTCTCGGTGGACACGGCGAAACTCGTCGGGCGCTACCAATTCGCACGCCCCAGGCGAAGTGCGGTGCTGCTGCCGCTGACTGCGAGCTGCCGACGACAGTGAATGACTGCGCTGCACATGACACGAGACTGACACGTTTATGCGAACTCACGTGTGAGAGCATAAAAGGGAACACGTAGCTAGCTGCCTGTGATGTACGTCTGTTTGTGTAAATGACACGGAGCGAGTGAGTGACGCGTCTCTGGGTTTTGCCCTCCTTCGCTGAGCTGCGACGACACCTTCTTTCGCCCCTTCCTTTTCTCTCTAACCATTTTCCTCGTCCCTTCTTCCACTTCCACCCACGCGACGATCTCCGACGCAATGCCGCCGCCTGCATTTGATACCGCGGAAAGTGCGATGTTTCCCGTGGTAGTTTTTGAAAAGCCTTGCTTTGCTTCAATTAGAACGTGGAATTAAATTCGCGCGCATCTCCGCGCGCGGAATCGAGTATTCGTGATTGTATGAATTATCATCGTCCCGAGACAGAAGGAAGATTAAGCCCCGTCTTGTCGGCTGATAAGAAGGCAAAGAATTTCAAAGAGGACGCATAAACCTGTAGGTACACACGTGGATATATACACTATGTACCAAGATAGCGGTTTAACTAGCCAGGTGCAACAGGTGCACCAACGTGGACTGCCGAGGCGAAGAATAATAATGTCTCGTCCATCAAGTCACGGATGAATAGCTCCTGTTCTCACGGGCATTTTTTTGCTTATGCAATTTGAGGAAATTAAGAAATTTTGTACACTACGCTAAATTACGAAACGAAAAATCATACTTTTTTCACATATATCGAGCTATTGAAATTCATTTCGGATTGGAAAGAAGTCGTAATTCAAATTATTCAATATGGAGCAATAAAATAATATTGAAAATTTGTCCTTCCCCCAATTTCAGCCCCTCCCCCCCCCCACACTTCTTCCTCCAAACCGTTATTGGTATTAAGTCGTCGAAACAAACTCGCGAGCGAGATTCATTCAGCGACGTTTAGAGAAAGGGCGGAGAGGAGCCAAGGGAGGAAAAAGCCCCGGCATCTCTTATCGCGCGTCTCGCTCTTTCCCGTCCTTTACTTTGTCTAATTCAAAACTATAAATCGAGGGCGTCTGTTGTATGTATGATGGCGGGTTGGCATGAACCTGCGAGTCGAAGAACGACCCAAAGCGCGAGGGAGAAGGAAAGAGAAGGAACGAGAGAGAAGGGAAATGGCCGAGGGGGTAGAAGTGCGGAGCAACGGAGACGGAGAGCGAGAGCCGGAGCAATGTAACAGATGTGCACAATAAACACCTCCCGTCAGTTTGCTCCATAAATCGCGCGGCGGGCTCCTAGAAGAAACATCTACCACTCCACCCGATACCACCCATCCCCTTCCTCTCTCTTCGCTTTCCCCTCCGCTCTTACGCATCTCATTCTCGTCAACAGGACCCACCGACGTGATACGCGCTCCGGTATCGAATTACACCTTTTTGAAAAATTCGACGCTGTTTCTTCTCCAGCGAATGATGTCCAGGGAATTAAGACGCTGCTTGAGTTCTGGGTAGAGATAAGAAATCTGAGACTGAGTTTTTTTTATAAAACCTACATTTATTATCAATGCGACACTCGGCAAACATCGATTCCGGAATAAAAACATCTGTAATTTTTTAAACTTTCGATTATGAATCTCTTCTCTTGTTTCCTCGTTTCTGGTTCTCTATCGGATCTTGAAGTAGGGCGAATCCAACAGCAGGAAAGTCTGAGAGCTTGTTGCAGGATTGCTCGGCCGCGAGATTTACAAGGCCGAAGGCCTCGAGGGTTATGACTCGTTATTATATGCTTTAATTACAGTTCGTGGTAATGAACTATGTTTAACCGTAAACGGCGCGGAAAATACTAAATCACAACTTCGCCGATGCTGCCGAGTAGATAATCTGTATACGTTTCTGCGTTCCGCGCTGAGACCTTAACGGACACGTTCCTCAAGTTTCTAAGTAGGTCCGAAGTTTGACTTCTGAATCTGTAATTCATGCCCGAGTCTTCAATTACACTTTCCTCTTAACGTTAGAACCCGGAAGAAAAATCGCTTCCCGAGTTATGCCCGCATCAATTTTCAACCTTTCATATTTCCGAAACCTCAAGAACAAAACGGACAATTAAAACAATTTAATCACCAATCAATTCGTTGGATTTACGAAATTGAAGAATTTACGAATACAAAAGTAAATTAACAAAGATACAAAATGGCACACCGAGGTCACGTGACGATCATGACCTTGGTATGACCGATCACATCACTAAAGGGATGTAAATCAATAAAAACCCTCGATTCGCCAAGAGTCATTCTAATTACGAGAAAGCACGAACATCACGGAAGCTACGTCAGTCGCGATTATTTTTATCATTCGATCATTCCACCACGGTCATTACCCAAATAGAGGCGCATTGTGGATGCCACTCCGGCTGATAATCCAGCTTGTTTTTCTCGAATCACGTTCCCTCGGCCCCTTAGCCCCGCGTGCCTCACGCGATAGCGGGCGATTATTTCCTATTATTTACCTTATTATTTAGGTTCCTCGGCGAAGGTCGGCGGGCAGCGTATAGCCCTCGACATGAGAAATGCCCGCCGGTTTAATAAACTCTCGGGACTTATGAAGCACGTCAGGGTGATTCACGGGCGCCTCATTGAGTCGTATTTATACAACGGCTGATAGATTTATGGAGGACAGCGCAGCAGTGGTCTTCTCCCCCTCGCACTCCTCCTCGCTCTCCCTCGCGCTCACACCTACCCCTGCATCGCCCGTCTTTTCCTTCTCATTTCTTCTTCCCGATCCTCGCGTCTCCTTTTTGTCTACGTTTCATTCGAGGCTCCTCCTTCGACCTCCCGCTCGTGTCCACTATTTCGTACGCGGCGAGAAACACCGCGACACACGCCAGCGGCCATCGCGGCCTGTGACATGACGCCGGGAGGAATTGATGGGGCCGAGGGAATCTGGGTTTCGGTCTTTCGGAAATATTACCCAAGGGACGTTTTTGTACGTGGGGATTTGGCTGTTAATGAAATTACTCGCGGTACGGTTAATCTTACCCTGTACTAGATTCCGTTTATGGTGTTGTATTTTTGTGAGAAACGTTCCGGGATAATTATTTTGGTCTTTTTAGGCCTGCATTTTTTTACCCGAATCATCGATTACAGAAATTGATTGTATGCACCCGGCAAGGTATGATTCAGTTTTGGTCAAGTATACATTTCTTACCTTTCTAATTAAACCTGATTGTACCTGATTACGTCCAATCCAAAACAGTTGTACAATAGTTTAAAAAATTTGACAAGTTGAGGTCCAATTGATCTATTTTTGGCTAAAAAGTGTATTCCATTAGAATTCGATCGAAAAAGCAAGCGCTCAAATTTCTGTAAGATCGTAAATGCCCGGACAACGAGCAGCTCTAATGGCACAGCGAATGCGCTAAAACCCCAAACGTGTTCAAATCAAATTCTTCGCATTCCCATATAAACACGTCCGAATAATCGCAGGGAGATAACAATTGTACGTTTCGCCGTCACTCTCGGCAGTTTATTAACAAAACTCTTATTACCGAGTTGAGTACGCGCTTAAATTATTTCTCGAACAAGTCCGGATATTTTGGGATTGCCACAAATCCTCTCAAGGATGTTACTCGAGCTCGATCGGGACGAGAGAGAGGGCATTTGGAAGGACACGCGAGAAGTGGAAAAAGGAAGAGTAGCTTGTCAAAGGCGCGACCGCGGATACCGGTGTTCGCGGATATAATAAAGATGACGATATAGGAGTCATAATGTAGTGGTCTGTGTGTTGCGAGATGCACCGGTGTGCATTCCGGCGCTCCCATAAGAGGAGGGGGAGGGGAAGAACGAAACGGGAGGAATCAAGATACAAGGTGGAGGGAAGGGGTAGGGGAGCAGAGAAGCCGTCAGCCTCTCACTCACGCTCCGGTACCGAGACGGAGGAAATAAATTTCGGATTAAATCGTAGCCCGACTCGCTCTTGCCGCGCAGAGGTGCAAGGCATGCACGCCATGGGACACGTCCTTCCAATACAACTGTTAGGGCTCCGCTCTATCTCGCCTTGTTGATTCTCAAGGATAAAATAGCGTTTAATTTGAAAAAATGTTTCCATAAATCAAGACCTGTTAGCATCTGTAGCAATATTTGCTCTTGATATTTTCCGCCGGGACATATTTTCAAGACTCGCGACGACGGGAAAATGGAGCAACGAGTTTTGCCCCGTTAAATATCTTCGCTCTGTGACCCAGTAATTGAAAAACTATTACACGGGATTTGTGATTTTTCAGTCTTGATTTTCAGAAAGTTGGTTTTTGATCGGCGTAGCTATATTTCATCGTAGTAAGATCTGGAAAGGTTTCTTCGTTCTAATAAATAGACGATCCCGATAGATCGAGCATAAACTGTATATGATACGATTGTTTCGATTGGATCGTAATTTTTTTTTATTCGCATGAAATATCGTTCGAAGTAGTTTGACTTGTTTGCGCAAGTTAATGAAAGGCATTATTGTGGCAATATTTTATAGCTATTAAAAATGGCACACTTCGAAAAAGTGAAGAGTGAAACTGATGAGTTACGATTATGAAAAATACTGAACCAGTGGTCAATTACTAGAACATCCATTTCGATTTTATCGTCGCTATCGACTTTGAAAACAGTCTATTTATCGAACCAATAGAAATGCTGTTCTAAATATGTGAAGGCAATCAATGTTCCAATAAATGACCGGTGACCAATAATTAGGAATTAGGAGTGTCTGAGATTTTTTCGTGTGAACAACTCCGATCCATTTCAACTTTTTCACGCCAAACAATTCATTTGGCACGAGCGGCCAAAAAGTCGGTTCGTTTTTCCGAGACACGCAGTTACGCTCGTAAATGTACAATTCAACATGTAATTGTCACTTTTTTGTTTGAGATCTATGATGATATTATTTTATCTATTGTTGAATTTTCAAATAGTTATTCATTCGAATTGAAATTTATTCTTCGTTATAACTAATGGTCATAAATTCAATAGGGTGTATTTTCATCTCCGTTTATGTACATCGCGGAGACAAAAATGTAATTCAAACGATTCTCTAAAATTGCCACTAGCCTTACCTAATCTATGATTCATTTAATCTCGAATCAAATACTATTCTCCAAACGTGCGAAATATTTTCTACGGTTTCTCAGTTACCGCGAAGTGCGTGCAGCCAAGGTTTAAAGTGTAAGAATGAAAGATGCGAGAGTGCAGAAGCGTTGCATGCGTAGCGTATACAGTCGACAAATTGTCCTCCCTTTCCTTCTCTTCAAGGATCCGGTGGTTCGATCGCTCGAGTTGCAGCTGCAAAAAGATACAACTTTTTGCATCGCCTATTTTTCTATGAAACACAGAACAAGATAAAACAAAATTTGATAATCAGGCATCGCAATCAGATTATTCTCATCTGAGAATTGTAACGATCGATTAAAGTATATCTCTGATGTGAATTATTTTCCTGAATGATTCCCTAGAGGGACGATTAACCACGAGGATATAATACATAGTACTATTTATGATTCAATGAATAAAATCGTTTGATAATCACGATCATCGTGCAGGCTCTCTCGCGTGATGGCAAATAAGCAACAAGGGTGCAGACGCGAGTATTTCACCTCGGAAGGTCGTGGATCTCGGAGCGTAGTACGATTCTGATTCATGGACTTGGGCCTCGACGTATGCAATGTGTCCATTGTGCGCGAGAGCCGTATCTATGTGCAGAAAGATTGTAATTCAAAGACCATATTCGACTGTAACTGCTCGCCTTGTGCAGCGCGAGATGTTAATGCGAGTTCAAAGCATCGCTTGACCGACGATTATGGCGTGCCGTAGAAACGCGCGTGCGACATCGGCCCAAGATTTCCTCCTCTCGAATTCCTCTCAGCTATTATTCTGAATAAAAATCACTGCGGAGAATGGTTAAAAATTCGAAAACAATGAAATAAAGTTGCAAATTCGGCGGTCGCTTTTTTGAAGTTTCGGATCGAGCGCTTGTTACGAAAGAATCATTGATTGGACGAAAGTCTTAGTCACAGATGGGATCGATAGATGGCAGGGACGGTCGGAAAGTCAAGGAGCGAGTGAATCTTTGAATTCACCGCTCCAAATAATTTTCATGGCGAATTTTTTCCTTCGTCGTTTTTTCATTCCATTCGTTACATGGTAAGTGAGATCTCGAGTGAAACGGGCGCAATTAAAAGAACCGTCTATAATCGATTGAATATTTTATCGTGAAATACAGACGAATCGAAACTATTTTCGTGACAAAAAATCAATTAAGTTCCTCCATTGACGTACGAAGCGAGCGGAAAAAAGTTCTTCAAGGATTCCCTCGATCGCTATTTTCGGACTTTATTGGCGAATAACTATGAAATACGCAGGAGGTACGAATTGTGCTAAACGTGGAGCGGTGTTGTTATGTGCAGTTTGATATGCAAATATGGAACATTCCAGTCTGCTGAATGGCCGGACTTGGAGAACGTCGATCTCGTCATGGTCGCACTTTGCGAATGTACGTGTGTTTTTGCCCGAAGTGATACCCGTACGAGGTGACGGTTCACCGACCGGGGCCCACCTGCCCCCGCAATGACACTCCACGTCCATGGCCCGTCGCCGACTCGTATATACCTCTTTGACATTGAGACCGACTCGACTTGTCGTGCTATCGCTATCAATACGTTTAGTTATCCGCTCAGCCTCGTTAAAACGTCAGTCACCACTTTGCTATCTTCCCGCGCGTCCACTTTGTACCGAAGAAATTGACCGTATTTTTAGATGAAGCTCATTTGAAAATCTGCGCGGATTATGCCGCTTGCGTTATGGTACGTGGTTTATGAACCAATTGGAATCGTAGAAGGCTCTCGCGATTCGTTGTTGATATAGTTTCATTGGATTTTCGTTCTTGAGGTTCTGGAAAGTTTTAAGATTTAGAGAATGGGGTTAATGTATCGAGAAGAGCGGTATACATATAGGGGCAATGGTCACTTCACATAAATCAGATTCCCGTGAGATAGCCGACAAGCTGCTTTTTTTACTAGCGAGTTGTATCGGGCGAACCGGCGCCGCGTGCTAATTAAACTAATCGCGATACGTTTCACGATTGATCGTTGATCGAAGGAATGTCGGAATCGGCCACACTCTTGTCGAGCTTCTTTTCGAAACGGCACGTTTAGTAATTTCTGGGTAAAAAGGATTCTTGTGCGTGATTCAAAAGACAAAACTTTGTGATTAGGGTCGATACTCTTTTTTAATTATGAAGAAATGTTCAACAATTTTCACACGTTACATCATCAATGACTGTCATTCACGATCCAACGAACTGCACTTTATTTCAGTAATTGTTATCGTGAAGTTTTATGATATAAACACAAGAATGACGAGGACTTTGATTATGAAAATTGATTGCCAGGATTTTAAAGCCTATTTTATTACCAAATTTGTAATGAATTCAATGCTTTTTTTATGGAATGATAGGATTGTGAAGCAAATAAGTTTTTGCTTTTCTAAAACAATGGTTACGATCGCCCCATTTTTCAACTTAAGTGTACAGAGTCAGTGTGATGTGAGTGAAAATGTCACATTTGCCATGCAGAAACAATCAATAAATCATTTTTCTAATCAATAAAGGAAAGACTTGTATGCAGTTTTAGTCATTGAAAAATATCTATCATTTTGAAAAAAGCATAGTCCATAATCAATGATTTCCCAGCTAGACAAAATGACAAAAAAGAAACTTCAAAAGGATTCATTCGTTGATTATCGAGATAATAAAGTTTTATTTATTATATTAATTTTTTTCAAACTGCGCATTAACGTGGACTAACCTCCAAGTTACAAGACAAACTTCAATATATTAATGTTCGTAGATATATCTTGTAGATATTTGTTATTAATAATTCGATTTCTGATAGTGAGGTTCCCATAGAAAGAAGTCATTATGACCTCATTCTATAAGGCATTCGTGATATCGGAGCGATCGCGATTTTTGTTTATAAGAAATAGAAAACGAGTGATAAGGAAAAATTTCTCCCATTACCTAAAAATATACAACAGAATAACCAAAGTGTTTTCAAACTTATTTGTGTAGTTGAGGCTCGAATTTCGGCCATTAAATTGTTTCATTTACCATCAAAATTTTTAATTCATTTAAACATTAAGTATACAATTTAACTGTAGAAATTAGTTTTTAAACTATCCAAAATTAAACATTTTTCCATTACATACGAAAAAGCGATAAAAGTCCATTCCATCAAACAAAAATATAGAAGACTTATTTCCCCTTTTCAGCAAAAATTTCAACCGTGATATTGGCTTGATAAAAAAACGGTCACTAATAAGTCTTTGCCTGTATAAACCGATGTTATTTGAAAGTGTAATTGCAGAGTCTTAGCTTAAGAGAAGTACGGAAGGAAGGCTACCGCCTTCGAATTTATGTGATTCTAGATTCATAAGGTGTGGGGGAAGGGGGGGGGGGAGAGAAGGGCGGTGGTACCATGGCCTCGGTTTCATCAGTACTCTAGAAGTCTTCCCTAGGTCGCGGATAATTACAGGCTGCGGAAGGATGGATGTATGTTATCTGACTCACTCCCGCCTCTCTAGAGATCTCTAGGACTTTATTTCCCATTGTCTGAATGACTATCCCTGACAGAAGCGAAGCTTGGTTGCAAAGACTTCGAGTCTTTCAAGGAAATGCGGAAAACCGCGAAATTCGTGCATCAAAGTACACCGGAGCGAATCCCTTCCGCGAATTCCAGCTAAACTGGAAATTCGTTATTTCATCTTTGCTTATCTTCACTCGTAATAATTCTAATTGACAAGTGTGGTATTAAGCGGCAAGAAGTAAGTCAATTTTTGATCACGCGCTGATAAAGATTACGCTAAAACCGTGCTTAATGAGAGATAATTTCCAAATGGTTTCATCCGCGCTCCATATTCTTTAATTCAGATTACTCAACATTATCGCATTCTCAACCGAGCGACGATACGGCTCTCGCTGCAGTTGCAGTTCTTATAATTACCTCGAAAGCATCGTGCAGGTAATTATCAATCGTAGAGTGCTCCACAGACTCTTTTACGGCAATTGTAGCATCACTTATTGCGCCTCTAAGGATTTTTGCGCGCTCGAAAGAGCGTCGCCATCTTATTACGAATACAGGGGCAGCGATTATTCCGTAATTATATTATCCTTCCTGTAGAAACCTAATTCATCGATTTTGCTCTAATGAGGCAATAATTATTTCGCTCTGAAAAGTTGAAAAACAAGAAAAAACAAGCGTCGATTCGAGTCCGGGACCGATACAATAATCATAATTTTCGAAAAGATTATATTTTCAATTAAATCCCAGATATAGTGACCAGAAAATAGTAAATTGCAAAAATAATTTCGTTCCCCGGGAGTGCTTTATATTCGAGATTACGAGTGGCATCAGTAACACCGTAGATAGTTGGTAACCTACAATATATGGAAGAGGAGCTGTCTACATCGAGCCCGGCGAAGGGGCGTTACGGCGATATTTATTGCACACCAACGATTAGCCGATCCTGCGATCCTGCGAGATCGCAAGATCTTGCGAAGGTAATTTATACACGCTATCTCTTTTCTCATTGACATATCGCGTCTTCGAGCTCTCAGTTCAATGACACCGGTAAAATAACGTTATCGCAGCAATTATTTCTTCATCTTTTTCGAATCGCTTCGAGTATTTTTCGGTAGCATGCGCTTACCGAAACGAACCTTATTTGGCCCTCATATAAACCACATAGTTCGAATTTTTACATTCCATGTACGGTTCGCTCTAT